>PVKS010036383.1:0-19406 GCA_004027875.1 Aplodontia rufa | reverse complement strand
GTTCCCCAGTCTAGCCTTGGAAGAGTGTGGCCTTTACAGCTTTAGGATCTGGAGCCTTGAAGAGGCCCCACCAACACGCCTGCATCCTCCCCAGTGCTGCGACTGGAGTTCTGCTGGGAAGGTCAGCCAGGGTAGCTTGGGGTCAATCTCAGACGTCACATTAACTCAGCAGCTGAGAGATGTGTATTATAGTGGTCTAAACGACCGTGCCCTGTTTGGCAAAAGCCCTTGCTCTCAGGGTCCCAGGAAGAAGACACCTACAACTTTGGGAGGGTTAAGACTGCTTTTGGAGAGAGATGCTCAAGAGGCTGGAGTTTCTCCCCCAGTTATAGGAAGCCTGCTAATTCTGAGTAATAATATGAGTCACAGGAAAAGGAATAAGTATATTTTTGTGCAACAACCTGTGAAGAGTATACTCTAAACCATAATGGGGACCAAAAGGAAAATAACCCTTGCTTCCCTCAGGTGGCAACAGCTGTGCAGTGAGGAGCACGTGCTGACTGGATTTTCTCACTAGTGTGTCTTTACTACAGGGGTGGTGAGCTGGAAGGTATTGGCCTCCTGCTGTCCAGGGCTTATCTCTGCCTGACTTCCAGGGTCATTCATTTCCTCCTGAACATTAGCCAATCACACTCTTTTTTTTTTTTTTTTAATCTTGAATTGGTCTTTTTCTGACCTTGGCTCTCCCAGAATAACCAGCAACTTCATAAAATACTCCTTCTTCCAGTTTCAAACCAAACTTATTCAGCTATCCTAATGTGTTTGATATTTACAAAAATGTTTTTGCAAAAAGAGTAAGTCTCAAATAAAATCAAAGAATAGTCTTAACAGATGACACTAGACAACATTTATAAGCCTTTGCAAATTGATCATAATATCTCAGCTATTATCTTATCAGAGATCTATCTTGAATACCTTAGTTATTTAAAAAAAAAAAAAAAAAGTACCTACAGACAGCAATATCTCTTGCTCTAGCCCCGGCTGGTTTTCTTTCCTTACTGGCCTTTAAGCCTATCTGACATAATAGGCATCTCTATTAGTTTATTTTCTATCTCCTGCTATGAAATAAGATCTCACACAACAAGTCTCCTGTTTGTTACTGAAGTATCCCTCATATCTAGAGCAATAATTTTTTTAGTGATAGAATAAATAACACTACAGTAGAAATTCTGGTTAAGAGTATTCTTTGAAAGAATCAAATTAAAAAGGCAAATTTTTTTCAATGATTGATGTTCACTTACTATGTTCAGCATAGATAAATACATAATGTCATATATGCATACCATTACATAACATGATATATATTTATTAACTGAACACTGAAAAACACTCAGACACTGCACTAAGCACGTTGTATCCATTCCCCCAATTAATTTTCATAGTACTGTGAGAATTTGCTATTATTCATTTTGTGTAAGTGAATTGCCCAAGGTCTCTTCACTACAGTATTGTATTATGCTGGAAAGAACCTGCTGAATATTAATCCCAAAAGGAATTAACCCAACTAACACTTACAATAGCAATTTTTCAATTGTGTTATGTAAATAGAGCCAGGTTTGGGCCAGACAGGAAATGCAAATGAGAGCACACCCTGAGACTACGTATTGAATGAGCAATACATGACTCACCGGAAAAGGAATAAGCATATTTCTGTGGAGCTATCACATGAACACAAGACTGAAAAAGCATACTCAGGGCTGAAAACCTGAGCCTCACCTTCCAGGGATGG
This sequence comes from Aplodontia rufa, assembly GCA_004027875.1. Taxonomy (NCBI): domain Eukaryota; kingdom Metazoa; phylum Chordata; class Mammalia; order Rodentia; family Aplodontiidae; genus Aplodontia; species Aplodontia rufa. Next base: position 17,677 of record PVKS010036383.1, on the reverse strand, counting down.
GTACCATTTCCTGCAGAAAGCGTTGACTACGCTGAGAGAAGGCACAGACTGCCTCCGCAACTAGCTATGCTCTTCTTGTTTCCTGGCATGGCCTTGCCTGTATAGGACAGTGGGGGAAATGGGACGATATGGAAGGATTTAAAACAGACTCTCTGAGGACAAAGCAAGAGGAAGACAAAACACAGGTGCATGGAAAGATTAGTAGTAGCTGTGGGTTCTTCTTCTGATAAACAGAACGGACTTCCAACTTGACATTGTTTTTATATGTCCTAGAGTATGATTTTACTTACATCCTTCTTGAAAGTATCATACTATGATGTCTTAAAATCATATAATTTTCACTGGGATGTGCAAATAAAACATAGCAACGGATCACTAGCTTAATCTGTGAATTCAAGGACTCTTCCAAGAACCCAAGATGGTATCTGGCACCAAACCCTATACTTAGAGCTAAGACAACAATGATTCAAGTACTTATCAATTAAAAAGTAAACACAGGTTCCAGAATCACTATGATTCTGCCGAAAACACTGTTAAAAATGAGTCATTTATAAAAGTACTAATAATTCAAATGGAAATGACCTAGGAAGTTGTCTAATCTCTCCACCTGTCACTGTGGAGAAACTGCTTGGTAAAATTTAATTTGGAGATTTAGTTACATTTGTATAATTATTTGCCCACAGGATTTGGGAAAGTTCAAAAATAAAAACAACATATTGTTTCTCTCCCCCACTTCCATCCTAAATCTTCGTGATCTGTGGCAGTTTAGTGGTGCTAGGAATGAGCTGGCCCCCTTTGTCACCGATTTCTTTCTAACTAGCATGGTAAGGGTGTTAAGTGTTCCAGGGAAATTCCACCACTGGATATTATGAGCAGTAAGGGATAATTTAGCATATTTGGATGGCTATATTTTGAGACTGTATGAAATCTCCTTGGCTTTCACTCTGTACAGTAAGAGACTAATTCCAAAGAGAATATTCAAGAAATGTTTTTGGTTATCTACGTCACTCAAGTCAGCACAGCAGACAGAATTTCCAGAGGCACAGGCCTCCTTACCCATCAAAAGTTCTGAAACCAAGTTTCCCCTATGCCACAGCTCCTGTGGAGGGACATGGAGAACCTGAGAATTCCACCCAGCATGGCAAACCAGGAGGACATGGCTTCGGAACGCTAGGCTCCTTCCCAGCTGCCATCTAGGCAGGCTCCCCGGCAGCACGGTTCCTACCTTGTGAAAACTACTCACTATGAATAAGCAGGAACAGAACAAGAAAAGCTACATTGATTTATGATCTCTTAGCAAACCAGATGCCCTGGTGAAAGCACAGCAGCGGGGAATATCCTGGTTCAATGCGTTAGAAGTCAGGCTAGAACCTGACTACTTGGGCTTAAGGTTTGCTCAGCTCTTCCTAGCTCTTAACCAGGGATAAGCTACTCAGCAGTCTCTCTCTCAATTTTTTCATCTTTAAAGTAAGGTCAAGAAGTTTTACTTCATAGGATTTTTTATAAGGAGCACATTGGTTTAAATAAATGCTTATAAGCAATGAGGTGATTTAACATACATGTACATTCAACAAATGTTAGCTGTAATCAATATCAATAGAGAAGAAAACACTTCTACAATTATCCTATTAAAAACAATACAACTCTATGTCATGTATATATCATAGATGTAGTTTATCTCTATCCTTGTCCTATATATTATACAGACTTGAATTTGCATGTGACAAGGGCAAATTTCATCTATATATGCATGTTAATCTTTGCCAAATACTTAATATGTCATGTACTTTGCATATTCAGAGAATCCCAAACTTCCTTAACTTCCTTGTATCTCCAATCTTCCTTAGTCTTCATATTTGTTCCATAGCTTTTATCCCCTTCTATCGCATCACACAACTCACTTCTTCATATGTCTATTCAAAATATTATTTACTGAATAAATGAAATTTGACTTAATAGGACATTGCTATGAAGCATGTTATGTTTTGGATCTTAAATATCCCCAATGATCATGTGATGAGGGGCTGGAATGGTAGCTCAGCGGCTGCGGCACTTGCCTGGCATGTGTGAGGACCTGGGTTCAAACACCAGCACCATGTACACAACTAAGTAACCACATGCACAACCAAGTGTTGGAGCAATGAAAACCAGATGAAAAAATTAAAATAAAATTGATTTTCTTTCTCTCTCACTGTCCCTCTCTTTCTAAAAATCATGTGATGAAGGCTTGGTTGCCATCCTGTGGTGCTGCACTGAACTAATGGAAGCTTAAGGAGGTAGGTCTACTGGAAGGAAGTTAGGTCATCGTGGGAGTGCCCTTGGAAGGGCTAGGACTTTTCTTCTCTCATCCTTTGATTTCCTGCTGCCATGCGTAAAAGACCTGTTCTTCCACACCATAATGCTCTGATTCTTCACTGGCCCAAAGCAATGGAGCCAAGACATCACAGACTAAAACCTCTGCAACCACCAGCTTTAATAAATTTTTCCTCCTTTTAAGTTGTTATTGTCAGGTGTTCTGTCACAGTGATGGAAACCTAACACAAAGTAGGTATTATTATCCCACTGGACATATGAGTAAACTAAAGTCAGAAAAGTTGCCCCAAATAATATCATCAGCCACATAATGAATGGTAATTATGGCCTCAGACATCAACTCATGGAACAATTGTGAAATTTTCATAAAGTCATAAAAGCAACATGCAAATGCTTCATAAAAAAAGACATCTGCCATGCACGGTTTATACACATACTTTACTTTGGATTATCTTTCACTATTTCACATTTTTAAGTATTAGTTTTTGAATTATGTACTAAAAATCAAATTTTATTAAACATTTTATAAAGTACCTTCCTTTACAATTTACATTGCATGTTCACTTAGACTACATAATCTATACTATATCCTTCTAAAAATGTACCATCTTAAAAATCTGAGTTTCCAAGATCAGACTCTGAAATCAATGCCAGTAGATACTAGGATCAACTTTGTTCCATAAGCCTAAGCCAACACAGCTGAGTTACTATCCATCTTTAGTGTCAATACACAAACTAACTCAAAGAAAAACTCTACTGTAATATATCAGACCAGAAAGTCTAAATGTTGCTGGCTTTAGTGGATTTCTGAACTCTGGAAACAGAATGTACATTGTTTTTGTGTTTGAGCATGAGAACATTAGGGAGGGAAAAGTTTTTCATTACTTAAAAAATTAAGAAATAGCACCCCACAGGACCAAGATGAAGCAAAGGTCACCCTTCCCACCCAACCCTGCCCCCGTTCAAAACATTACCTCCTAATATTAATAGTGATCTTATATTTAAATATATGGTTTCAAAAATTTCCAAATCCCAGGGCAATTTATGGAAGAAAACATCTGTGAATCTAAAAAGCACTGATGATTATCCTGAGTGCCAGTGTCATTTAAGATCAGTGTGATTCAAATATGAAGCCATTTAATGGCACAGAATTCTAAAGAACACTTCACTAATCAGCAACCTTGCCTGGAAGAGCCTAATGTACTTGGTAATCAAGGCTTGAGCTCTAGCTTGTTCACTAGGGCAAGCTGAGTAGGCCTTCTTTATACAAATGATTACTGCTAAATACTACTGGCTGTATAGTAAATTTCTGCCTTTGAAATAACAGTAGACATAGACTTTTAGGATAGGTCAACATTTGCAAAAGGGTGGTTACGGTTGAGGAGGCTTTGCTGCAGCTATTGCTTCATTTGATAACCATGAATTTTATCTCACTAGGGTCCGAGATGTGTGGTAGTCGGTGCAGTTATCCTTTAAAGATAAGGAAACCAATATTCAGAGATTAAAAATCTTTCCCCAGATCAGCAGATGGGTTAAAACATGGACCAGAATTGTTTTTTTTTTTTTTTTTTTTTTTTTTGTATTGGTTCTTGAACCCAGGTGCACTTAACCACTGGGCAACATCCCCAGCCCTTTTTTTTTTTTTCCCATTCATTTTTGTTTTGAGACAGGATCTCATTAAGTCACTTAGGGCCTCACAAAACTGCTGAGGCTGGCCTCAAACTTGTGATCTCCTGGCTTAGCCTCCCAAATTCCTGGGATTACAGGTGTAATCCCACAATGCCCAAATGTCTGTTAATTTCTAACCTCTGCCTATTAACAGTCTCCCAAAAACATATGCAAGATTGAGAAGAAACAAAGCAATGTAGAATCTGTCAAAATGCAGTGTCTCCTATTCTACACCCAATGTTTAGTATGTTTATATTTTGCCAAAATCTCCAACATGTGTTGGAGCACATTCATTTCTGATTTAACCAGTATCTAATGATCACTTCCAATTGTTACCGCACTCACTGGATATATAGTGAATGAGACTTGCCTTCAAGGAGCTCACATTCTTGGGGGGATATATTCTACTCAATTAGTTCGTAAAGTGTTGAAGAGACATAGCTATGCTATGAAGAAATCATTCTCTCCTTGGTTATGAAAATCCAGTCACCCTCTCAGATTAAAAAACAAAGTTACAATATATTGATTAGCCTACCAATCCTACGTCTTGTCCAAAAACCATATGGATTCATTACTATGATTGCTTGTAATCCAAATATTTTCCTGTATTCACTTCTATTTACTCCAACTACCCCCAAAACACTCTAAACCTGTTTCGCAAAGTGTTCCTCCAGAAGAATTCCTGGAGAAAATGCAGATCAGTTTTCCCACAGCTTTCTAGGCTCATTCTTCACATAGATCATGCCTCCTTTTGCAAGGTTCTCCTTCTTTGAGTGACTTGCAAAGTTTCTTCCCCAGTTCTATCCACTTTCTTTCCTAGAACAGTAAAGGAGTTGGGCCCAGTGGCGACCTTGTGGCAGAAGCAATGAAACTACTCCATTTATAATTTCCTTCTTGGACTAGCCAGGAACCATTTGCATGACTGTGTCTTAACTCTTCCCCATGATCTGCCTGGTTTGGGTACACAGAAATACACGCTAAGTTTCAGAAGAGGAGCTCACCCCTCCAACTCTCACCGGTCTTGAATTCAAAGCACCATATTTGAAAGCCCACTGGGTCCACAGCATTAGAACAGTCTCCATGGTTACCAAGATCTGCAGGGAACAGAGCACGGCAAAACCTGAAGAGGTGGCATTCTGCATCTGGTTTGGATGCAGTCAGGGTGAGCTGGGTGCAACAGCAACTGGGTGTTCTCGATCTGTAGGAAACAATCCTGCCCTACTCTTCCATCTGTAAGAGTGGCTTCATGCAGCAGTGATTCAGAATCTCTAGTGGGCAGGTGTGGAGCGACGAAACCTTCCTAGCCAGCTCCTTCACAATGTTCCCAAACTGGCTGAAAACCACTGATAGGCAAGCTTTCTATGCTTCCTTGGTAAAACCAGATCAAAGGGCATACTCTTCCAATTGCACAAGTGCTGTTTTATAATACATTCTAAGTAGTATACAAGCATAATAATGATGGCATAGAAAGTTACAGCTTATGTTTAGAATTTAACAGTGATGTCCATGAGGACCAATCAAAGGCAGCTATCTCTCACCGACTCAGGCTTCCTCTGCTAGGCACTCTGCTCTGAATTCTGCTTGTGTTAGCTCGTTTAATCATCACAATGACCTCTTCTTAGATAAACACTGCTATTATCCCATTTTGAAAGTGGTGATAATGAACCTAGAGAGGTCAGGTAACCTTGCCCAGGGTCCCACCCAGGAGACAAAACTGGGACTCACTTCAGTGAGAGTAATTTGTTCCATGTGTCCTGTCCCTACATGATCATCAAGGCCATGTGGAAAGTACATGCACTGATCCTGGGAGTATTTCGCTTAAAGTATTTGCTGGTAATTGCAAATTTTGTCTGCAAAATACCCATATGAATAGGTGTTTTCCTGTAAACCGGAGCATATAAAACTGTAGTGGGGGTGGGAGGCAGAAGTCTTCATTTAAAATGATCATTAGTCATGTGCTGTCCCTACCTTTGTGACATGGAATTTTACTGTGGTGTCCTATAATGATAAATCATAGGTGTTTGAAATCACCTGAGGATTTCCCCACCCCCTCATTGTACAAGTATTTTAATAACAATGTTTGCTCTAGAAAAAAGTACACTCATTATCTTTAAGAATTCTATGTAGTGTCCTTTCATCTTCAAAGCCTTTTTCCTCATTAACTAAATTTTTTAGCTTCAATACAGTTCTTTGAACAAATTTTTTTTGAGGGCTTACTCTATGCCAGACTGTCTTCTAGGTACTGAGGGCTTTACAGCAAACAAAACAAATGAACATTTCTTTCCTCATGAAATATATTTTTAATTGTCTGCAAACAACTGAAAAGTGTTGAATAAGTATGCCATGTCAGAGGGTGAAATCCTATGGAGAACAAGTGATTGAATTTCAAGTAGATTTTGGAAGTAAATCTGCTGACTAACTGGGTGTGAGGTCTGAGAGCAACACGAGGGTCAAGATTCAAGATTTTTTTATTTTTTCATCTGGTTTTTGTTTTTCCAACACAGTTGTGTACGTGGTATGGGGATTTGAACCCGAGTCATCACACATGCCAGGCAAGTGTTCCAACCACTGAGCTACCACTCTAGCACAAGTATCAAGATTTTTGCTGAAGAACAGGAGGAAATCATTTACTGAGACAGGCAAGATTCCATCAGTCAGTCATTGAACAAAGGGGCCCCTTGGTGGTATTTCATCGGCTGCATACATGGGCCTAGCAGACTTTTCCAGCAGCCAGACAATTATTTCCAGCAAAACTGTAAGCATCTGTAATTACAAGTCAGGCTAAAAAGCATGGGAACGGTGAGTTCTGAAGCAACATAGACGGAGCAACAGCATTGTTTGTCCCAGCACTCAAATGGAAATTTTCAGCAGGTTGTTGGATACATATGCCTGGAGTTTAGGGGAGATGCTTGGAATGGAAATATAAATTTGGGAATTATCAACATATTGATAGGTGTTTAAAGCTAGGAGACTGAAATGAGATGCTCAAAACAGAAACGAAAATGGAAAAGGGAAGTCATCTGATGACTGAGATCAGGGTACATCAGCCTTCTCATTTGGAGAGAAGAAGAAGGATCAATCAAGAGTTTGAGGAAAAAGTCGCTGGCAACACAGGAAGAAAGGCAGAACAGGGCCCAAGTGATCCCATATCACATGCTCCCTCCAGGTAAAGGAGGACAGGGCGGAGAACTGACTGCTGCATTCTGTGACTGTCATGGGGAGGTCTTGCGTGTTCTTGAGAGCAGTGCTGTAGGGTGCTGAGGGAGAAAGCTCATGTAGAGAGGACTCAAGAGGGGAGCAGAAGAGAGGCCTGGCGTAGTGAGGATGAACAACCCTGAAAAATGTAGCCACAAAAATGGGCAGAGACATTGTAACAGCTCATTTGCCCGTGGACAGGCTGCTTCGCTACCATTGTCCTGCTGTCAGCCCTTTAAGCTATTTCCCCATCTCAGCTTCCTACAGGCAATCATCTCATGCTGAGAGTGGAGGCTGGACGGAAACCGTCCCCCAAGATCTTGCTCCTGGCACCAGGTGGATGGCATCAGGACCAGAAGAACCCGATTTGCAACCCTACAGGACCTGATACATTTCTGTATCTCCCCTGCTTCCGTTTTTCCTGTATTTAATCCTAACACTTCTGCAGGTTTCAGGAAGGCAGATTAACAGTGTTCCTGGTTTGGTCAAACTGCAAATTCAATTTTCGTTTTATACCGTTTTTCTCTTACTCCTGATCACTGCCAGTGACCGAATACATCCTGTTGGGACCCCAGAGCCACAAAGAGGACCCTAGGAAACAACATAAGGTAATAGCTGAATAAAGTCAGGAGATTTTTTTTTTTTTTAAAGAAAGGAGTAATTAAATGTTATAACACTAATGGAAACTACCCACTAAATAGAGAGAAATGATGATGGCAGAAAGAGATGCGGGAAATGATGGAGTGATGTTCTGTGAGTAGATGGGTGTAGCGGACGTGCTGGCAACACAGCCTTGGGGAGGAGGAGGGAGGACAGAGTGAAGCAGCAGGTGGACAGAGGCAGCAGCAGGGACTGCGAAATACACTCGCAAGCGAAGGGTGCTCATCTGGCTCTCCATATACCCTTGAAAGAACTCTCCGATTTTAATATTGTTCAAATTTTGCATTTGTTTCCCAATGACAGTTTTACTTTTTTGGGCCCCATAAATTCTCTGACCTTTCCAGCTAGAAGGAACCTGTCATGGTTGTTCTTAGTCTCCCATTCTCACAAAATCCATGCAACCCATTGTAATACTTACAGGAAATGACTAGTCAGCTCGGTTTGAAATCTTCCAGGAATGGAGAGCACAAAGAACTTTAAACTTTCTACAAAAAAATTCTTTTTTGGCTGCTTAGATCCTATAATCTTTTCCTATTCTGACAATTCTAGAATATTCTCACAACCTAAGAGTTCACCAACATGGTTATTCAACATTAGCAATGTAAGTTCATTGAGAGGGGAGATTCAATTTGGCCCAATGCTGTCTCCCTAGTGCCTTTAAATGCACATGCAGGTACTTCATGGTGCACACTGACATGAGGGGCTTCCAGCAGCCTTTCAGTTCAGGTGGGGAGTTCTGCTATTGATCAAACACCTCACATGTATATTGTAGGTTGCTTCTAATAGCACCTTGATTTCCTTTTGGTTTAACACTGAGCTAATGTTGCTGCTGATAATGTGATCTGCTTACCTTAAACAGCAGGCATTTGAACCAAGATGGACTCATCAAACCTTTGTTCCTCAATATTTGAATCTCAAAGACAGTGAGAAGGAAGCCAAGTATGGTTTGGCTTCATCCATTCCAGCAGAAATGCCTGGAGGAGATGATTGTGGACAAGGGTCCCGGACCTGCCTTCCTTCTTGCTCAACACAGGGTCACCGGATGCTCACCTATAAATGGTTTTTATTTCTTTCCTTGTGGGGACATTGCTATTCCTGCAGTCGGGAGGCAATGAAAGACCACTTCTGGTCTGAGTTGTAGGTGGGAATTATAACATCTCCCAGCTGGAGACCTGAATGGCCGGGTGAGCACTCCAGGTTTCTTTTCCTGCTGCGATGGCCATAACATCAGTGAGACTATGAGGGAAGGGTTTCACACTTCTACTCTGGACATGGCGTGAAAGCCTAGATTTTTCATTTTCCAATCTTGTTTTTCCTATTCTGTTAGCAGCAAGCTCCCTCAATTTTCTAGAAATTATCTTCTGCTTAAGAAAGCCAAAGTTGGTGTCAGCTGTGTCACAAAGGCCTCTGTATATCATTTCACTCAAGATCAAGGATACATTCATTTCTGATGCTTGCCTTGAAGAATTCCAGTAGGAGCCTGTAGCTAGCTTTATCTTCTTTTCTCCATCCTGATGTGGGTCTCTACTCTTGTTTTGTTGATGATGTGTTTTCTTTCCTGTCATGGATGAGTATTGGGGATTGAGAAAGTCCTTTCCCCTCTGGTTCCTAATATCACACCACTCCCCGCTTTCCGTCACAGGCGGGATTCCCCTGGAAGTGTTCTCTGACAGCACCAAGTGGTTCTCCAACAATCAGCCCCATTACAGAACCACCTCCCTTCTCTCAGATCTTCCTGCAGACACTGTTCAGCTGTTCAGGCGAGACGGTAGATGTGAACATTACCTGGTTATCTTCCTTCCCTTCTCAAAATAAGCTTCATTCAGACAGGGCCTGGCCAAATACATATTTAGGGAGATTGTCCTCTCTGGACAAAGGGAGGGGCAGTTTTTCTTTTAGATTAGAATAGCTTTCTTTTTTCTTCCTAAGCAAATAGATATAATACATATTCATGTATAAAGTTACAGCAGTGGGATGGCTGGTAAATACTGCCTCATTGGAAAACTTTCTTTGTACTGACTCTCATATTCTACTATTCCTTTTTTCTTCTTTACACTGAAGCAAAATAATCCAGAAGAGTCACATGATCATCTAGACCCAAAGTCCCTCATTGTCCCCTTTCCTCATTATTCTCTTTAATGGTCCACAAACAATAGAGACACGGGGGCCTACAGTCCTTGGGATTGAAGCAATGGTTCAAAGTTGTGGGGCCTTAGCTAAGAGAATCTCCTGGTTCCTTGGTGCCATCTTCCTTCTGCTTGAGGCCATCACAACATCACAGATAAAGACTAAAAGATACCAGTAGCCTTACAGCTCCCCAACCTGGTTGATCATGAAAATCAGTTCATTGGATTTTTAAAATACCATTTCTCACAGGACCACCCTCTGAGTGTTCTGATGTAGTAGGCCTTGTAAAATATATATTAAGGCATTTTTCCCCCCTAGATTACCTGGAGTCTCAGTCTAAAGCAATGGTTTGCAAACCTGACAATTTTGAGAGAGGTATGTGTAAACTGAAGTTTGGTGAATTTAGTTACATTTTGAACACACTTGGGGTGATCACCAATTAAATAAACTCGAATGGAACTTTTCTTTAAAAATAAATCCTTTCTTTTCTGTAAAATCCTTCAGAAAAATGTTTGCAATCATTCAGATTGCAATCAGATTCAGGCTTGATTCACATACACTAGATATTTCCAAGACAGGAATATCTGAAGTCTATGAGGGGTGAAATTTCTGAGAAAGAACGATTGGAATCATACAAGGAAAGAAAGTCTCAGTGACACTTTTAATGCTCTAGATTGATGCTACAAAATAGGCTCATAAAACCAGTGATAAAACAATGTCAATTCCAGATGGTGAGTCAAAGACAGAGCTCAAAGTGTTACTGTGGAAGAAATATTAAAATTGGCAAAGATTTATCAGTGAACTTTCACTGTGCCTTTATAATAAGGAGCAATTAGAAGCAACGCCTAAAAACAGAGTAATGTTTAAATAAAAGGAATATATCCCTATGGTGGAATATGCTGCAGGTATTAAATTAATATTTATGAGAATATTAAATGTTCTCATAAAAATGCTTATTATGCAATGCCAGGTTAAAAAAAAAGCAGATCTGGAATTTTTTTAAATAAATTTATATCTCCATATATTACACACAGAAACCAAACAGAAGACTACAAGAAAATATACCAAATGAAACAGTTTCTCTCTGATTGGTGCTTTAACAGATTACTTATTTAAAATTTCCATGATGAGGATATCACTTCTTTAACTTTCTAAGGTTAAGATGGTAATAATGCAGAGGAAAACCCCATCATAAAGTTATACTGGGGTTATTAAAAAAAAAGAAAGAAAGAAGAAGAGAAAGGGGTTGGAGGAAGAGGGGAAGGAAGGAGGCAAGGAGAGAGAGAGAGACAGAGAGACTCTTCTTGTAGCTAACATGCAGGTCACTGTTCAGTCTTGCATGTGGCTCAGAATCTGTTTTCTGCCCTTCTCACTTCCACTGTGAATGCCACCAAATCAGTCCTTTCGGTAAACATATTAGCCTGTCCTCAAGTTAAAATTTGCTAACGAATAAATCAACAGATTGTTTTCTAGGGGATTTAAAAAACAAAGAACTCTCATTTTCAAATAAGACATGCTGATATACTACAGGTAACAACTGATTAGAATTGAAAACATGAGTTCATTTAGAAATGAGTATTAAATGCAATTTACCGTGGCAGAGAAACCATTTTATTTTTTTTTAAAGAGAGAAGGACAGTGTGAGTGAGAGAGAGAGAGACAGAAAGACACAGAGAATCAGTTTTTATTGAGTTTTCACTTGGCCTTCGTTGCTCCGACACTTAGTTGTGCACATGGGTCGCTGGGGTTTGAACCTGTGCACTTGCACATGCCGGGCAAGCGCTGTAACCACCAAGCCACCGCTCCAGCCCCAGAGAAACCATTTTAAAGATAGATAATATATATTGGTTCATCTTTCCCTTTGTCTTAGGTAGGGTCACATTTTTTTTTTTTTAGCTACAGAACTAGTTCTCTCTATGGAACTAGTAACTCATTTACACATTCACATCAGAAAATGTATATATGTGGGTAACTCAGTTGCTTTTTGCTATAATTTGAAGCCCATTTCCCATAGTGCTAAGCTCAGCATACATGATCAGCAGTGAGTTACCATGCTCCTCATGATAAAAACTAAGACCCCCCTCTCTGGCATTACAAATGCATGCAAATGGACACGTTTCCTTAATGTTCCGTTTCCAAATTGAGAAAAGTAGAAGGGAGCAATTCTGAGCTTCATTCAGAAGGACATTTCCTGTTGAAAACATGAAGCTTAATTATATGCAAAATATTTGAATACAATGTGGAGAGAAAATGGGACTCAATTTCTCTTTAGAAGTTTCCCTTAAATTAAGTCTGCTTTCACCTTGGCAAGGGCTGAGGATGGCACTATTGGCTCCACTGGTCTTGTGTTCACACCAACCACATATTTTTCTAACTTTTAGAATATCTGCTAATTGCTGCTGGTTGTAACCCTTTGTAGTCACCCACAGTTGGCTCAGCTAGAGAGACACATGGAGGGGGAACAGCAGGGAACGGCAAGGCTACTGTACAGCAGCAGCTGTCAGTATTGCCACATATGCTTGGCAGTAGCTGACAAGAGGGAAGAAAAGGAACATAGGTAGATGTGCAGGAAAACCTGAAATAAATAACACTCAGTTTTAAATTCCAAAGCATATTGAAAAAGGCATCAGTATACTTTGATAATTGCCTTCTTTGACAACTAGTCCCAGGCTCTGGGCTACTTTGGGGGTTTCTATGTAATTTTAACCATTCTGAGAGTTAGGATTTGAAGGTAGGAGCACAGAGATCATTGAACTGGGAAAGGGGATTGCAACACAAAGAAGAAGGATATGCTGGGAGGATTAATAGAAATAATAAATCACACCATTACAGCCTTATAACACTCAACAAACTTTAGGCTATTTTAGTAGGGTCTATGTAAAGTATATGCATACACATATATCCTTTTTAGGAGTGGAAGTATAAAAAATGTACTACTGCGTAGAATTTTTTCCCCAAAAGGCTCTTTTAACATTTTAATTCTAATTTAAAAAAAACTTAAAAATGGGACATACAGATATGTATGTCCTCAAATTTACATAGTGATTTCAAAATAAAATTTCTTTTCTACAGAAAGGACCAGCTGAAATACACAGTCTGCTATTCTGAATCTCAGATATTAATTTCTAACTATATTTATTCTTTTCCTCATTTCTATTGCCTTTCCACTAGAGATGTATATATGTGTTGTTAGTTATGTTTATGCTTCACAGCAAAGTGCCGGCAGAATTTTCAATAAGGAGAAGTTAACACTAAACTATAAAAGGGTTAAAAAATTCAAGTGACAACAATTAAGGTAATTTCTTTTAGTATTCATACCTCTTACACAATGTTTGCAGTCTTGAATATGTTGGGTACTAATTATCCTGTACTTTGTCACCTAATGAAGTTTTTACCAACACTTAACACAATTAACATGGCCTACAAGCATTTATAGTTTGACCACATTAAATAATCTTCATGATTTATTTAATTTGAAAGTGTACTTTGGTGAAAAATACCTCCCCTGATAAAAATGGTCTGTTAATAGCATCCAAAATCCACTCTAATATTCCCCTCTCCTCCTCTTGTACTTCATAAAGTATTTATTGCCATAGTTAAAACTTCCATTCTTAGCAATCCTGTCTCCCCATACTTCATTAGATGATGCCCATCAGAGAAGTTCAAGATGTCTAGAAATGTAGCCTGTCCAGGTTCAGAGCAGCAGAATTAAAAAATCCTAGATGTGTTTCCTTGGCAAATTTTCTATTTTGTCCCAAGTTGGTGGGAGTTGTAAAGAAAAGCAATGTCTTTGTATAGCTTTGGAACAAATTTTTAATGTAAGATGATGAATGTCTTAAGTCTTTTATGATTCAATAAAATCTTTATTGATTTAACTAAGGAAAATGGGAAATGCTTTATTTAAAATTCAGAACAGGAGTTAATGACAGTCTTCTTCCAGTGATAAAGACACCTACGTTTTATGGGTGTAGAAATAATGATCTAAACTTGAGCTTTAGCCTATTAACTTGGACTTGATGGACCAAATTTAGATTTATAAACTATGTGCCTGCTAGCTATCACTGTACATCTTGGGGTGGAGGGTGGAGTCTATAGTTATCAGATTTTCAGAGGTGTGAAATACTACCCTTATACTGCACTAAATTCCCATTAATGTCAATTTCAAGGTGTTAGCTAGATTTTAATTACAGATAAGATTTTGGGGACTGGTCAACTATGAAAACTTACATTGCACTGAGAAAAAGGGTCTTTAGGAAATGTATATTTTGTAGGTTGTTAAGGAAAAAGAATACAATCCAGGTAACAGGTTATCTTCCAATCTGGCAGTAGGGGTCCCTGGGCAGCCAGGAATGAAAATGCAGTTGCCAGTACAGGGGGAAATAACAGTCACAAACAGTCTTCAGAGAGAGGGGCCGGGGAGGGAGGGGGAGAGAGAGAGAGCGCGCGCGCGAGAGAAAAATTTTATTTAGTTTTTCATGTGGATTTTGTTGCCTGAGACTTTGTTGTGTACGTGGTGCTGGGGTTTGAACTCGCGTACTTGCACACACCAGCCAAGGGCCATAATCACTGAGTCACCACTCCAACCCCACAAGTAAGTCTTAAAGCCAAACTTGCATTCATCCTCTTTAGCAACTCAAAAAAGTTTTTCCTCAAAGGAATGATGCTGCTCTGGGACATAAACACACACACACACACATACACACAGGCACGCACATGTAAACGATTTTTGCACAGTGGAGGAATTTTTTTATGGGGGGGATGGGGGTAACACTTGACTGAAATTGTTCTCTCCTAGACAATCTACACAGTTCCTTCCTCTGCGAATGAGACAAATCAGGCCTGACCCCTTCCTGCTGCTTGGCAGAGCGAGTGAGGAAAGTCAGCCCATTTGAATTCCAGCCCTTACAAACAGCTATAGAATAGCAAATGAGGGTAACATGCCAAGCTATATAAATAATGATAGTTCTTAAAGCCTAGATTGTGAGCAACTGCAGATCAGAATTTTAATGAGCCCATCAGTCCTTATTCAAAACTAACCTGCATGAAATGAACAACGTGAGCGGACAGCATTCACATCACCACATCATTCCTTCCGGTGTAGTCAAGGGGATCTCCAAATTTTAATCACTGTATCCTCCTAATGACCCTAACATGGTAGGTTGTATTATTACACCCAGTTTACCGAGGGGTGAAAGAAAGTACCGAGAGGTATGGACACTTGTATGGCTACCTCTGGGTGGCACAAATAGAATGCAAACTCAAGTTGGGAGATAGAATTTTAAGGAACAATAACACATAAGTGCCAAGGACAGCAAGAAAAAACCGGTCTGAACACCCTCCCCCCCCCCCGATTTTTCTTTAGATTTGAAGTTTGAGGATCTCTGGTGCAGCATTGAGAATATTTTAGACACATTTTGGTGGGAAGGCAATGGTAGTGGCAGGGGGCAGGCAAAAGTCACAACGAGGCAGGTGAAGGAGGGAAGGCTGGGAATAGGTGTATTCTTTACCAAAGGTGAGGTTACAGAAGACAGAGGCATTGGATACAGGGGCAACCACAGCTTTATTTAGGCTGGGTGAAGGTTGGGGATACTGCAGGGGAATGCAAAAGATCCCGAGAAGAAGTTTAAAATGCAAGAGCAAGATGAAAAAGATGAAACCCAGATCTCACTTTTCATGATGCCTCTATCAATTCAATAAATTGCAGTGACAGATCACTCACAACGGAGAGAACTCAAACCAAGAAGGGTTTGTACCGCACCAAAGCATTTGGCCTGAAGGAGTGTGTTTCCTTTTGCTAAGATGCAGACACAAACAGTCATGCACTATATAATGATGTCTTGCTTAATGACAAACCTCGTATGAGATCCTGACTCAGTAGGATTATATGGCCTAGCAACAGCCCCACCCCCAGGTATTTAAGTACAGTCCAGGATGTTCACACAGTTATGAAACCACTTAATGACCAATCTCTTAGAACATACTTCTGTCATTAAGCAACACATAAAAAAATATACGTGGATGTACACGTGTACACGGGGGAAAACAATGCTCAAGCAAGTGGTTCTAGCAGTTATTTCTGGTTTGGAGGAACTACAGAGTTTTAAAATTTTGTTCTTTATTTTTTGCTTACCTATATTTTCTAAAGTGAATACGTATCTTTGAGGGAAGAATATCAGTGGCTTATTAATAAAGAAGTTAACACATTTTGCTTAAGGCAATGGTGAATACACAGTTATGTGTTTAGTGACACCAGTCCATCCTTTGCACCCCACAGCTCAGGTGAGCTGCACGCATTTATCAAGCAAAGTGCCAGTGTTGGGACAAAGAGAAGGACCCCTTCCTTGGACTGTTCTGCCATGTACCTTACAGTCTTCGTGGTCAGGTAGTTGAGGGGTGGCACCTGCATGGACCCTGGAGACCCTGGCCCTCGCCACTTGCTCTTCAGGCATTGCAGCTGGGCGCCGTGTTATCAGGACCAAGCCTCTAAATCCGGTCCAGAAAATCTGCGTGGCCAAGGGCAGAGCTATGTACTGGGGGCGCTCAGGAAAAACACTGGGCAATTGTGGGGACACGGACAGATGGTTGCATTGTGTGGGTTGGACTTTCCTCTGATGACAAAACAATGACAAAAATGCATCTTAAGGTCCTGAAGTAGCTGATCAAATGAAATACCGAACGTTCATCGCCCTCCACGCTTTTTGTATTCTCTCCCACTGCACATGGTATTCTCCTTCTCCCACCCTGTCTTTACTCCATTCTGTTTTCCGAACCCTCTGTTCTTATCAAGTCCTAGGATCTAAGCTCACCCCTTGGTACACAACTCCCTTTGTTTTCCTGCAAAGGTCACATTTCCCCATCACTTCCTTAACTGTTTCCAGTCCCAGAACTCTCCTTCCAATCACAGCATTTTCTCTTATCAGACTCCCATTCAACATCTTCCCTGTTCCATTCAGGGCTTCCCCTCTGACCCCGCAATCTCTTCAGCCTTTCCCCAGTTTCTCTTCTTTGCTCACTTCCTCTTCACTCTCAGTGATGCGTCTTCTATCTCATAATCCGTGAGCAAGCAGCTCCTCCCAAACCTGACTTGGAGTCTGACTCAGTGCAACAGCTGTCCTTTAAAAGCCCTCATACACCAGATATGTACGAAGACTTAAAAACGAATAAAGCATGGTCCTCCCTTCCTTCACAGATGTAGCGACATAAGTTAACAATCACTCCCATGCATCACTGTGAGAACTACTGCAGAAATGTATGTTCTTAAAGTGGTGTATTAGCTAAAAACAGCTTATACTTGGCTGGCAAATGAAGTAGCACTGAATTTATCCTATAGCTTGATTTTATATTTGGTTTTCCATATTCCTTTTGTCCAGCCCCATTTCTTTTTAACCTCAACCCCCATAGTTCAAAAATGTTTGAACTGCTAAGAAACCCTGTGAAGAAGCCTCAGGCTTGAGCTTGTAACCTGTAACCTGCACTGAGAGCCTCGTGCCTCTTTCTGTTTCTCTCCCCATCTCAGACTTCTCCCTCAGTCCTCAGTCTCGCTTCCCTGCACCCTGAGTCTCAGTATAGCATAAAACTGCACCGGCTGACTTAAAGGACAACTAACCAGTTTGGATAATTGGCTAGGATAGACCTCCACCTACCAGGAGACAGAAAACTGGTTAATTTAATATCTTAGCTGACACTCAAGCAGTTCTCCAATATCTCTGTGCAT
>PVKS010036382.1:0-19397 GCA_004027875.1 Aplodontia rufa | reverse complement strand
AGTCATAAGCTATAGAAAAGAAGAGAAAATCTGCTATAAATTAAGAATTAAATAAATGATTTCCTATCTAATGTTAAATCATAGTCCATATTGTGTGAGCAAAGCCTGATTTCAGGTACTGACCAAGTGAAGCACAGGTGGGCTATAGCCTTGAATTATTGTTTTATATATATATATTGTTATATATATGTATATTTAATATATATATTTATTAGTGCATTATAGTTTTACATAATGTTGAGATTAGTTGTCACATATTCCTAGATGCACACAATTCAGCAATACAATTTGTTCAGTATCCCCCCCCCCGCCAAATCCCTCTACCTCTCTCCTCCCTTCCCTTGATTGCTTTCCTTTCTTCTGGGTCCTATATTGTTCCTAAAAAAACAAATACAGGGACTGGAGCAGTGGCTTGGTGGTTAAAGTGCTTGCCCAGCATGCGCAAGTATGTGAGTTCGAACCCCAGCACCATGTACACAACAAAATCTTGGAGCAACAAAAGTCATGTGAAAAACTAAATAAAATTGATTTTCTCCTTCTTGCTCTCTCTCTCATTGTACCTCTCTCTTTAAAAAAAAAAACCCAAATGCAGTAACATAATTCTTATACATATGAAGAAAATTTTATATATATATATATATATATATATATAATACAACATATATATATATATATATATATATGTTAGCCCTGTATTATTGTTGATTCCCAAGCCAGTATAGAGGATTTTGATAAAGTACATTATTCCTAAAGGATTTGTTGTACTCAGAACACAGCAGCTTAGGAAATAAAGAGAAAATGAGGAAACAGTGGGGACACAGGTCTGGACCCCACTCCTACAAGCTAATTGCATGGTGGGTGTGTTGA
Organism: Aplodontia rufa; assembly: GCA_004027875.1. Classification (NCBI taxonomy): domain Eukaryota; kingdom Metazoa; phylum Chordata; class Mammalia; order Rodentia; family Aplodontiidae; genus Aplodontia; species Aplodontia rufa. Next base: position 18,530 of record PVKS010036382.1, on the reverse strand, counting down.
GGGAGAGGGTGGTTGCTTTCCCTCTTCCATGTTCTCTTTCTATACAGTGTGAATTCCATGCTAAGAAAGAACAGGAACTGACAGAAGATGTTTCTAAGAAGCCAATGTGCACGGGGCACATTGAGGAAGCCCACTGAGATGATAGGCAGATCTAGGAATCCAGCTCACGATTTCAGTAATTCAAGTTCCTGTCCCAACCCTGCCTGTGAAAAAGGCCCCTGAAATACCTTCTATGGCAGCTCCTATTGAGCAACTATTTCACAGATTTAGGAAGACAACTGGGAGAAAGAAATCATGAGGAATTGGTGGCAGTCTCAGTGAACATCATTGAACTACCTGAATTCCAACATTAGTGTAGGAGTGACACTGTGTTCACAAAAATGTTGACTGGGCATTAGGAAGGACACAGTGGGGGCTGACCTCTCATAAGCAGTGCTTGATGAGGAAAAGCAGCCAGGGTGATGGAACCTTCTTACATTACCTTCCCTTTTGTTGTGTAACCCATTGTTAGGGTCTCCTGCTGGATATGGCAGATGGCCCTGGATATTGGTGATTGGATTTGTGTGGATCTTCATGATGCTGGGATCAGGTGATGCCAGACAATTGCTGAGCTACACCCCACGTCAGTTAACTGCATTTTAACAAAGCCATCTTCAATACACTGGCATTACGTGGTACTACCACAGTCTAACAGTGCTGAAAATGTGTCTCAGAAATCAACAGTGGAGCTTAGACCATCAAACTCAGGCTGTCTATGCTGGAATATCTGGGAAGGTGCAAACGTTGGGCTTTACCCTGGAAGTTCATTGGAAAGAACAGGTCTGCCACATTTTCAGATATCCAAAAGCCCTTCTATACAATTCTAAAACTCTATCATGAAAACTTTTATGAAGAAAACATCTCATTTTTCATCTGTATGGTATGTATCATGCTGCTTTCATGATATATGGAGTGCACTAATTTTAAATATGCTTATGAAAACATACGTATTTCTTCTTGATTAAGTTCTTATAGACACATCAGATGAATCGCAGTAGGTTGAGCCCTTTGTAAACAAAAGCTTTTTCAAATAAAATATTTATCAAAACATTTGGAAAAAAATTGGAGTTGTGACTTTTCCCCATATGAGCTCATATTACTTGGCTTATGAAGTAACAATGAAATATCATTTCCCAAAAGTTGGATCCCACCTCAAGGAATCCAGATGTTCAAACTTCCAGATGGAAAGCAGCTTTATGTGAAGGAAAATATGTTTGTAATGAACAAAAAGATAAGTGACCTGAGCATAGAAAGAAAGGTTCACAAGTAGAGATTTGAGATTTGGAAGCTATCTGAGATTAAAAATTTACTGGACAGGTGAAGAGCATCCCTGAGACACCAAGGGAACATAGGAGTCAGATTCCCTGAAGACAGAGGCCTGGAGGAGGGTGAAGAAGGGATGCTAATGGAGTCCAATATCTAAAGGTTCAATGGGAGAGGAAAGGAAGTGGAAAAGGAAAACTTCATTTGATGCATAATGGTTGAAATTTCTATAAATTTGAAAAAGACAACATTGGAGTACAAGTTCTAGTTCAGAATGTGAAACAAAATGTATTCAAAGAGAACCATATGTTCACAAACCCTGTGCCACTGAAAGCAAAGTATGAGGCAGAAATCTTGAAACTGAAAGAAACAATGAAATCACACACAGGATGGGAGGCGGATGAGACTGGTGAAGCAATTGAGATGCACGCAGAGCCACCGACAGCATGGCTCACCAAGTGCTGGAAGGGAAAGACTAGAGAAATTTCTAGGTCCAGAGAAAGCATCTTTTAAAGGAGAAGATGAAAGAAAGACATTTTCATTTAAAACTCTGTTGGTTACTGGTCTTGGTTGAAGGGAATATAAGGAAAGATTCTACAGGAAAAGTAAAAAAGCAACAGAGAATCTTGAATCTTCAGTAAGTAATGAAAACCATTCGAAATGCTTATTTTATGTACATTTGACATAAATGAAACTGACTTAAAAACCCCTTGGAGAATATCCATGAACAATTCCAAGCATAACCATTTGCCACAACTGAAGTTGACAGGAAGGGACAGGAGTCCACAACCTGTTGGGGCCCCTGCAGGAGGGCCCCTCCAGCCCCACCTGGGGATGACATTCCTGAGCTGCTTCGCCTCCAGCTCATGCTCTCTATGTGACCTGGAGCTGCCATTGTGAATATCTCTCCTGCAGGACTACCATCTTCAAAATTAATTTCACACAACACTGAAACTAAAGCTTTGAGGTTTCACCCCAATAGCGTTAAAAAACACGTATTAGACAAAGGCTGATCCCTTAAAAGTGTCATTAACATTAGCTGAATTCAACCCTGACATTCCTCAGAGTGAAAGACCTGCAAACCCTCCTCTGTAAAAATTTGATGTAATAACTAACTCCAGAGGATCTGCAGTGGATTCAACCGACATAATGGGAGAAAGACAAATGAGTTATAATACTGTACCCATGTCAGACTGAGTGGGGTCAACAACCGAAAGTAGTAAAGGATAAAGGGCCAGGATGTATGTAGTGGAACTTCTAAAAGTGGTGTATATAGGTATACATATACATATAGAGAGAAACAGAAAAACAGAGGAATAAACCACGTAAAGCCAAGGGGTGAAATGCTACCAAATAATTTAATCAAGGAAATGAATGTATGACATTTTTATATTATTTGTCACATTTATTTCTGATTCCAATGATTTGCAAATGAAAATATTTAAAATGAAGCAAATAAATAGCATGTACAACCCTGTGGCAACATCTGAGATCATTGCTTATAAATGAAGACAGATTGAAAGCAGTCCCCTGAGAAACACCTAGTTAGGTGATAGACTTACCCTGTGGGCACATGCCATGTGACCCTTCTCTAAGCCACATCTGCTCAGACACACATAACACCCTTTCCCACATGCCACTTCTAAGCCCTGCCCCTTCCCATGTCTTTAGTTGCATTCTGCGTGTCAGCACTGGGTTCAGTTCTGGTCTCAGACACTCACCGAGGCATGCTTCTGGATGTCCACAGTGGATGCCTGGAGGGAACTGCTCCCCGGCTGGTCCTTCTCTTTGGCTAGATTGATGTACCTGATCAAAGCCAATAATGACTCAATTGTAGGAGATGAATTCGCTAGTGGTTTATTTCAAATCAGTCTTTGCTGTTACTATTTCCAATATATATTTGTTTTAAAAGTATACTGATGGTCTTAGAAATATCACATGTAGGTTGGAAGATATGCAAAACAATTCAGAAAACAAGACGTGGCCCACAAGAGAGGGCATAATGTCGTGTGTGATCTGGGAGCAGCTCCAGTCTTCAAAGCATCTCTGCCTGCACAGGAGGGACCAGCACCTCCTTGATGCCAAGAGCAAGAGGGCTGCAGTTGCTTTGACCTGGCTTGGTGGAGTCATCTGCTCTTACGGGAATCTAAGGAGCCTTTCCACAGTAAGACTGGCTGCAATCTACAGGTTGGAGGGAAGGGAGAGAGTGTATTGCTAATAGAGCTTCTTTAGAAATAAAGAGAGCTGCTTGTAAATTATAGAACAGGTTTCCAGTAGCAGGTACATTACAGTCAGAAGACATTCAAGGACAGTCTAGGGATTTCTAGTGAGAAGAGGGGACTCGTCTGAGGTACTGGCTCGTGGAGAGTTTCATCCATTCAGCACCAATTAAAGGTTGAATACAACACACTGAAAGATAAACGCCTTTCCAGGAGAGACTTCCACTGCTCCTTTTTATCTGAAGAACTGCAGTTTAAATAAGGGAGAAATCAACTACGTAAAACATTTGCACTAGCATTTTATGACTGCCATTCCATGTATAAAGGTCAGCAGCCCACAAATGGCTGCATGGATGGAGGTGATGGCTTTGGTAGACCCAGCTCTTTCACAGATGGTCCCACAGAGATGGGAAGGAAGCTGGTTTAGATTTAAACTCTTGACTGCAGCTGTGTGGTGCAAGCCTCTCAACTGCTTTAAGCTCTCGTTTGCACAGCTGACAGAGGATCAAGAAAACCTCTCGAAAGGCACAGTAGGGTGAATGCACTAAGTTTGATCATCCGTTGACATCAGCTTGTTCCGCATTTTTGTTGTCACCAAAGCAAGCTCTGTGACTGTTTCCCCCCCACTCCCCAGCACCTGTACTGCGTTGTCACCCATTCATTGGTTCATGAACATTTGGCTCATTTCCGTTTTTGGCTGAATGAACAATGCCATTGTGATCATTCGTACACAGATTTTTGTGTCAGTGTGTGTTCTCATTCTTTGTGGGTCTATAAAGAGGGGAACTGCAAAGTCACATGGCAACCTCAGACCTAACGAGCAAATTTTCTGCAGGCTTGTGACATCCTTGCTTCTACAGTTGTCATGCCACCTTCACCCTCCATCCATTCTTAGGGCCTCTTTAAACCCCAACAGTGGACACCCACATGGCTCCAGCCTTCACTTGGACAGGCCGCCACTTCCAGCACCTCAAGCTCACTTGCAGAAGGGATAGAACAACAGAGGCAAAAGCACTGCTCGTTGGTGGTGCTGCCTGCACAAAGGATCAAACTCAGGTGAACTTGGTCTCCCAGTTTGTCCCTGCAGGAGGAATAATTCCCTAGGAGCTCCCTCAACAGGGACATCATGTATGCCCAGTCTGAACTGCTTCCCTTCACCTTCCAAGTGGACAATAAGTGAAGTGGTGAGAACTGAGGACTTGTTGGGATCTGCCTGGGAAAGACCCGGGGAAGGATGGGCGTGCTCATGCCACTCAGAATAGGACAAACATATTGGTCCTATTCATTAATACTTTCTGCAGAAAGATCTGTTCTTGCAGTTTTAAAACACACATGATGCCAGGGGCAGCTGGTAGTGCTAGAACAGGCCTGGAAGCTTCTTCCCACTCTTGTTCCAACACCCACACCCACGTGCCTTTGGAGCCTATTGAACAGCCACCATCCAACCCAAAGAGTTTTCCCAGAGGTCCCACCACAGAGCAGTCTGCACAACCTGCGTGAAAGAAAAATAAAATGAAAGAAGAAAACCTCTTTTGGGAAATTACAAGGCCCCAGAGTGACATTACAGGCAAGAAAATGCTGGTGGCTTAATGTGGAATCAGATTAAAATGTTTTCCTTTTGAAGAAAAAGTTGAGGGGAATATTAAGTTACATTTTTCTATCTGTCCCTGAAATTATGAGTTTGGTGTGACCACCCCAGGCTAACCCCCCATGTCCTACTGGAAGGTGGCCATAAACTTGGCTCTGGGCCATACCAGGAGCAAGGACTTCCCACTGCAGGCCTGTGCTCTCCCGCCAAGTCCACACAGTCGGTCACTCACAAAGCACCCAGTGGGATTTTGTTCTTCATCTGAAACAACATATTATGCCTAGAAAAACAATCAGAAGATCAGTTAGGTGGATTCTGAAGCAGGGAATCCTGTGCCCCCAGATCCAGGGCAAAACCTGCCTCTGTGCCTGTCACTAGGCTCTCTGCTCAGCCATGTGGAGCTGGGCCCTCACAGGACAGCCAGGGACACTTGGCTCAGGGAGCCTAGATGTGCTGCAGGAGGGCAGCCAACAACTCCCTCCACACAGCACAGTCTGGACACCTAGTACCTACCCCACTCTGCACTTCAGACGCACTCTAGAGAACCACTGGTCCATTGGTTTCCCGTGTCCTCTTTACCTCAAAGAGTGGTGGAGGGCAGCCCAAAGATTGAAGGGGACAAGATTGATGAAAGTATGAGTTTTCTCTTAAGATAGTATAAAATGATGAAGCCTTGGATTGGAGGGATTTAAAATGCATCTCAACCTTAGCTTTTCTAAGACTTTATCACTGCTGAAGCACAGGTTATTTTAAATTTCCTTTCTTAAGATTTTGTTCATACTGTATCCCATAGATTCTGGTTCATCTGAAAAACTGCATCTTCATATTTGAAACTCAGTTATCAGATAAACACTATTCTTGACAATTTAAAGAATAATATATGGCGAAATGGAAATATAGACACAGTTGCTGTTTTCTCAGTGTTTTAAAATTTTCTTCTGCAGGCATCAAAGCACCTAGATAGTTAAGTTTCTGTATGAACTTCTTCATGCATCAATTGGAAGCAGTTATTTTGATAATTCTCCCATTACTTCAACAAATGACTAGGGCCACTCAGTTCTGTGAGAGAGCCCGGGTGTGCTCCTACTCCTTAACACCTGCTAGGCACCCACCTCGTGCTGAGCACCTTCCAAATGCTTTTGGCGGATGCACTTCTTTGATCCTACGGAACTACAGCTGGTGACCCTACCAGCCCATTTTACGGAAATGTTCAGTATATCATCAAACCTGTAGTGACAGGGTTTGATCCACACACCTCACACCCAACCACAGCACAGAGCATTCCAGATTTGGCACCCACAATTTGACTTCCTAAGTAAGCTTCTCCTATCTCCATACTAACACCCTCTTCTGTCCCTAGAGTCATCTGGCTTTCTGTTGATGTTGTTGTTCTGTGTTGTGGGGATAAATCTCATGATATTGCATCAACAAAGCTAGGTGTGACCTTGGAAACTTTCAAATGTTTACAACATAACTTTATATGCACATGAATTGGCCTGGGGTCCCTATTTTGTTGCTTCACCTTCAATCACAGACTCTGACTATTGCATAGAAATGCTGCAGAAGGGATAAGGAAGGAGGAGGACAATGAAGAAAGGAGAAGGATGGAGGAAGGAGGAGGAATGAGAATGTGCTGTAGCCTTCCTATTGCAGGAAAAGCCACAGTGATGTCCCCATTTGTAAGGAGGGGAAATGCTTGAGAGTTGGGGTGATGTTGAATACCATAAATATCTGAGTGTAGTTTCACAAAATCAGCAATTATATTCATCATCTGACCTAAAAAAGACTCATTTCCCACTGTCTGTCTAACCCACAGTGTTTCCACCTGGGGACAGTGAGACCTGGGGACAGTGAGACCTGGGGACAGTGGAGCTAAGGGCAGGCTTTTCCTTTCTGCCAACAGTTGATCACCTCTAATAGTATCCATAACTTCATTGTCCAAAAACTGATATTTTAAGAAGGAAGGGTCTCAATCCTATTTAGAAGAGAGACTTCACATGAGCATTCTAGTGTGTATGAAGCCATCATAAAGGACTCAGTATCCTCAGAAAATAAGATTTAAAGGTACAAACTGAGCATAACTAATCCAAATATCCTGAATCCAAAATCCTAAAACCAAAGTGCTCCAAAACCTAGTCTGAATCATCTTGTTCCTATCGTCTGACTGTAGGCTCCAGGAAAGTGGGTCCATGCCTAAGATATTTCACAGTGGCATTCACTGAACAAGGAACAGCATGGAGCAGGACCTTCATGAACTCTTGGTGAACAAATGGAGGACCCACAGATGCACAGAAACAGAAGAAAATGCCTTCGACATGTGTTCATAGCTAAGGTCAGTGAGCATGTACTTTGGGATGCTCGTAGTGCACGGTACATACATACAAGGTGTTACACAAGACTAGCCACTGACTGAACAGAAAGAGGTGCTGCTTCTTCCTTCTCCATCCTCTTCAGAGTTTCACAGGGTCGTTGATCAACAGGCTCTCAGTGGTGTTCTCCAGTGACATGTTTGTTCCCATGTAGGCTTCCATCTCTAGGAACAGGCTTTCCCTGCTGCATAGCAAATTCCATATAGCAGCCAATCAGTGGTGGAATATGGGACAGGGTTTGATGCCACATTTCACAGGTGACACATGCTATTATATCTTTAAATCACCAAATAGGGGACTATAGTTCCAGTGATCATTGTGTTACAGTTCTAAAAGCTAACAGAAGAAATGAGAGCCCATGGGAAGTGGGATGGGGAAGAGAATGAAGATGACAGTCCTGGGTATGCCAACTCTCACAGTTGGGGACAAGAAGCAGCAGCAAGCACAGAACAAGGCTTCAGAGGAGAGTAAAAGGACAAGGGGAGAGAATCACTTGAAGGGAGCATCACCATGGCTATTGCTACAGCCAAGCCAAGGCATGTGATTGCTGATAGGTAACCATGGTGCTTCACAACAATGAGGTCACTTGTGACCCACAGTGATTATTTTCACAACAATGAGGTCACTTGTGACCCACAGTAATCGTTTTGATGTAATGATAGGAGGGAGCTTAGGGAAAGACTGTGGTAGGCAGAATGAACTCCCAAAATCCAACCCAAACTATGCACATGGTGTGTTGCAGAAGAGTGTGCAGATAACACAGATGCTATTGACCTTAAAACTAGTGGGTGACACAATTGCATGAGCCCTGGGATCGGAAAGCTTTATTGCAGTGGAGAATGAGACTGGAGAAAGATGTCTGCATTAAAGAGCCACAGGGAACCCTGAAGTTGTGTATTCACCCTGAGCACTTGATACTTACTAGACCATCCTGACTCAAGTCAGACCCACCCTGCAAGAAAAGTTTGCACTGCATTTCTGAAGGAAAAATGAGCTTGCATTTCCCTAATGTTCTAGTGTCATATGTACTTGCAAAGTGCATTTATAATTCTCTAATGAATATTTATTCTACCTAAGATATGCTTTGGAGAGACTCACATACATGTGATAGTGTTTGCTCATCAGATACTTAAAAATAAGAAGAATCAAAAAACTTGCTGCTGCCCCACACACTGACCCAAGATGCAAGAAGTGCTGGGAAGTACACACAATGTGGCTCCACATCCCCATAACATTTAGATGAATGAGCATTCTGGAAAGTGTATACCCATCTTATCTAGATTCTGGAAATGACCTTTGAAGCAAGACTGAAGAAGCCAGGCATGATGACACATGCCAGTAATCCCAGCAGCAAGGGAGGCTGAGGCAAGAGTGTCACAAATTCCAAAATCAGCCTCAGCAATGTAACAAGGCCCTGAGCAACTAAGGGAGACCCAATCTGAAAACAAACAGAAAAAAAAACATAAAAAAATAAAAGAAAAGAAGGGCAGGAATGTGGCTTGTGGCTTGGTTGTTACGCTTCCCCAGGTTCAAACCCTGGTACAATAAAAAAAAAAAAAAAAAAAAAAAACGGGGGGGGAAAAAAAAAAAAAAAAAAAAAAAAAAAAAAAAAAAAAAAAAAAAAAAAAAAAAAAAGGGGAGGAATGTGGGGTTGGGCTTGGGTTTTAACCCTCCCCAAGATCAAAACCCGGAAAAAAAAAAAAAAAAAAAAAAAAAAAAAACCAGAGGGGAAAATAAGAAAGAGACAAAGAAACAAATAAAGTAGAAAGGAAAAGGGGGAGAGAGAGGGAAAAAAAGACCAGTTAACTCTGGAAACATTGGTTTCTTCTCAGAGGCAGTGCTTACACATGCAGTTGACTACAACCATACTTCAGAAGAACTGGTCATGATAGGAAAGACACTGGGCCATGCAGAACACAAAACCTCCTAAGTAGGGCACACAAACCCCCAGAGTGTCCCCAAGAACACACAGCCAACACTTGACAACCTGGCCATGCCAGGCACTGTGAACACCAGCAGCTCTGTGGGAAACCTGGGCTCAAGTTGAGAATCAGTCTGTCTACTTAGACAAACGAGACAGACCATTTTTAGGACCAACGATCTGTTTGGATGATCCAACAGGGTGCTGGGGTCTACCTTGTGCAGGGGCCCCTTGAGTGGAGAGCTTCTTGATGGTTATTAACCTCCTCCTTCACTATTTGACACTGAAAAGAAGCCACATCCAAAGCCCTCGGCAGACCACGATAGACTGAGCCCTGAAGGCTGGGGTTCTACAATAGTCAGGGTCACTGGCATTGTGATGTCAAGATTCCAAGGCTCATGGCATAACTGACAAAGTGGCATATCTGATGACCTGTCCTCCCTCCACCTTCTGACTGTTTAAAGTTCATTTCGTGAGATAACTGTTGACTCCCATACGGATACAAGAAGTAACATGGAGATTTCATCAATCTTTATTGACTTTGCCAGTGGACTTGTGGACCTTGTGTAACGGAAAGAAATCAATTGCAGAAAGAAGTGCTGCGTGAGTTCACCATCAGGAGGAACCAAGTGTGCGAAGCCACACCGACAGGAAGAGAAAGGTGGCTATTGTCTAAGGAGAGCAGGCTTCCATTGCACAAGAAGAGCTGTGGAGATGGGTGGTGGTGTTTGCTATACAACTTCATGGGTCTACTTAATGCAAGAATGGTACTAGGAACGACGTGGGTAAGTTTGTATGTGTACTTTACAACAGTAAAAATTAGGAAAATATTTAGGCCAATTTTAAAAAATTGGTATTTCTTCAACTTTAATGGAAACTCTTCAGTTGGAATGAGTCACAGGGTCTGCACTCCAGGGGGCTTTATCTGCCATAGCCAAGTACCACAGGCTGGGTGCTGAATAAGAGACCTGCCTCACACAACTGTGGGGAATAGAAGGCACCAGCATGGTGCCTCTTCCCAGCCTCTGTCGGCAGCCTGTCATCAGCTTTCAAAAAGGAAGTTGCCTAAGCTGCCTGGGCTGATTGGAGACACCTAGCTTGCTGCAGCCTGGCTTCCCATGGGAATAGCAGTGGGAACTGCTGAAGAACCCTGAGGACTCTCCTCCCACATCTCCATGACAGACACCAGGCTGTGCACTGTGGCTCCCCCTGGGCTAACCCTTTCCACTCCCTGCTGAGCCTGATCTCATTCCTAGGACACTGTCACTGTGTCAACTTCGATCCTAAATTGTGCACTCTAGACTCCTACTTCCCAGTCACTAATGGCCAAAAGTTTAGGAAATAAGTCCTTACCCAGAGCACTGGCTTTAGTGCCCTTTTCTGTCTCTTTTGACCACAGCTGGGATGTGCATGTGCGAGTTACCTCTCTGCCTTTCACCCAAGGGAGGCACATGCAGTGACATGAGCCAGGAGCACAAAAGCAAATAAGATGCATACGATTTCAAAGCAAGCTTTAAAAAAGGCGAAGGAACTGTACAAATGCATGATAAACGGAATGTCTAAGTGCACCCTATAACAGCGTACTGGGCCCTCATTGAAGGAGGTGCTCTAGTGCCACAGTGGAAAGTCCTTGTCAAAATGGATCGACCCTCCCATCACTCACTGCATGAGAACACGCTCCAGTGTGGGAGAAACCATGAGCAGACAGGAGAGGATCCCAGTGAAGACATCAAGAGCCGACTATTATAGAACATAGAAAATTACAAGAATAGAAGAAAATATGATTTTTAAAATCAGTGTTCCATGGGCTGGAGCAGTGGCTCAGTCATTGGAGTGCTTGCCTGGCATGCATTAACCCAGGTTTAAACCCCAACACCAATAACACAACTAAGAATTGGAGAAACTAAGGCATGCTAATAAATAAATAAAATTGATTCTCTCTCTCTTAAAAAAAAAGTCAGTGTTCCTTTGCAGCAAGAGGACCCTTTGCTGTTGTGCTGTGGCTCATCTTGTGTTTGATCCCTGGATGGGAATAAATCTGTGCCTTGCCTTTACTTTCTCCATAGATTCATCAACAGCTGCACTGTTGGGCTGCAGGGTTCTTCAGAGTGATGGAAGAGTTCCCAGACCTTCCAGTAGTTGTAGGGAAGAAGAGACTGAATGAAAATGTGATAGGACAGGACAAGAAAGCTCCAAGGGGTCTGCGAGGGATGCAGGGAAGTGCTAAGGTGCTCAAAGGGGACAGAATTGCCTGCCTAGAGGGGAAGGCACCATGGTGACCAACACTCTGAAGAGCCATGACACTGCCATGACATGATATGTCCAAATGCACTATCTTCTCCTGCTGCCCCTGCTTAGCTCTGGGCCTCACGTGGTGTAGGAAAGGACTGAAACAGTCCGCACACCTGTCCCCCCACCACTCATGCTGTGCTGCTCTCTGCCTCTGACCCTGGCCTCCTCTCTACTCTGGCTGCCACAGAGGCTTTGAGCATCAATGTCCCCTGCAGAAAACCTGCTCCCCTTCATTTCACCATTGTCCCCTGTTTGCACTTTCAGTTCCTTGTGATTTCAGCTCAAAATCCATCTCATCACACTAAATCTGCTTGTTATGCCCAGCAGGAATCCACCTATCACAAGCTCTTAGGCACCTCTTGGTGTCTCCTTGCTAGAAGCCTTGTTTTGCTGTGTGTATTTCTAAGCACACGCTCTGTGTGATGACTAGATTTGTCTCAAGTCACGTACTCGGTTCCATACATACAAAGTGGGCTGGGACCTTGTCTGCCACACCTTTTCCCATAGGAACCAGGAGATACTTAACACTTAAGAGATTCCCACCACCTGCCCAGGGTACTTATCTGATAAATGTTTGTGGAATAAAGGAGAAGGCTTGGAAAGAGAGCTGTTCCAGGTTGGAGGGATAGAGCAAAGCAAAGCACAGAGCTGAAAGGAGCTGCCCAGCTGGAGCACCAAGAAGTCATGCATCAGTGCATGAGCAGAAGATTTGGGGGCATTAGAGAGGAAATTAATGTCCTATTGAGACAACTCCATGACTGCTGCCCAGATGCCCAAGAGACAGAATCACTTGTTCTTCACAGGATAGTTAAAAAAAAAAAAAGTAGACAAGGTTTAGTGATCTGGAAAAGAACATTATGTTTAGGCATTATTTTTTGTGATTGCATCAGAATATGAAGACACCAGTCTGAGTCCTGCCTGGAAGACACGGCAAGCACCTTGTTGGAATGTGCAGTGATTTTCGTTTCTTGGGAAAGAATTCATGTTTACAAAAAAGCACAAATACTTAAAAAAAACACTTTTTACATATGGTGACAGCAGGTCCTGTGCACAGCTTGTGTTGTCGATATTTACTTAGCTCATAATCTGGTGCTGGACTGGGCATCATGAATAGTTGATAGACTGGACCCAGGAAAATGCCAAAGGCAATCACCTTGAGTGTCCACTGAATGTGCAGGTGGATGGTGTGAACCCCAGCAGAAGAGCACCGGAGGTAAGGAAAGCACCTCTCCAGTGGCCCCACTTAAGCCGGAGAACCAGGACCATGCTCTCCAGCCAATGCTGATGACGGGACCCCAGTGTGCTTCTCTGACTTCATAGTCTGTGTGAAGCATGAGGTGTGCGCATCATGTTCAAAGCAAGCACTGGATGAAGAGTTAAACCCACTTCCTCAATATCTGGAGAGGCATATGATTACTTACGGACCACACTGAGAAAATATGGTCAGTTAAACTACACCACACATTCACTTTAGGGATATTGGTCTGTAGTTTTCTTTCTTTCTTTTTTTAATGTGTCTTTGTTGGGTTTTGGTATCAGTTTGCTTCCTAAAATGTGTTTGGGAGAGTTCTCTCTTATTCAGTTTCTTGGAATAGCTTAATAAGGAGAGGTGTTAGGTCTTCCTCATAGGTGTGGTACAACTCAGCAGGGAATCCATCAGGTCCTGGGCTTTTCTTCTTTGATAGGCTTTTATTTGCTATATGGATTTTGATGCCTGTTATTGGGCTGTTTAGGATTTCAATATCATCCTGTGTCAATTTAGGGATGTTGTATGCTTCTAGAAATGTGTCCATGTCTTCCAGATTATCTAATTTAGAGGAGTATAGTTTTTCAAAATACGTTCATATAATTTGTTGCATTTCCACGAGGTCGGTGGTGGTTGCTCCCTTTTCATTAGTGATTTTTCTCAATGTACTTCCTTTCTCTACATTTTTTAGCGAGATTAGCTATGGGTCTATCAATTTTATTTATTCTTTCAAAGTACCAGCTCTTTGTAGCATTGATTCTTTTTATTTCTCTTTTGTTCTCAATTTCATTAATTTCTGATCTTCTTTCCTGTCTTCTGCTGGCTTTGGGGTTAGATTGCTCTTCCTTTTGAAGGGCTTTGAGATGGAGCATAAGCTTATTTATTTGGAATCTTCCTTCATTTTTAATGTGGACACTCAGTGCTATAAATTTTCCTCTTAGGAATGCTTTCATGCTGTCCCAGAGGTTTCGATATGTTTGTCTTCATTCTCATTCTCTTCCAAGAATTTTTGGATTTCTTCTCTCATGTCTTCTTGGAACCATTTTTCATTTAATAGGGTATTATTCAATCTCTATGAATATGTGTGCTTTCTGTTATGATTTTTTACTGTTGATTGCTAGTGTCATGGCATTGTGGTCTGAGAGGATACAAGGAATAATATCTACTTTTTTATATTTGCTGAGATTATCTTTATGAACCAGAATATGATCTGTTTTGGAAAAGGATCCATGTGCAGCAGAGAAGAAGGTGTATTCTGCTAACTTGGGATGGAAAATTCTATATATGTCTATTAAGTCCATTTGATTTATGGAGTTATTTAGGCTGATGATTTCTTTATTGATTTTTTGTTTTGATGATTTAATCACCGCTTTTTTCCAGCTCTTCACTCACCTCAGAGGCAGCAACCAGCATTGCATTCTGCGGACCAACGAACGATGGAGGGGGAATGCTAGCCAGGGCCGCAGGCCCATGTCAATCAAACCTGCACACGCTCAGTGCCTTCACACTAAGCTGAAAAAAGTCTTAGGAACTTGTTCTAAGGACAGGGAAAGCCGAGACTTCCAGGGGTCACAAGCCCGTGTTCAGGGCTCTGGTTTCCCATCCTGAGCTCTGAAGGCTGCGCTTGGACTCAGGCACGATGCCTCGCTGGCTTGGGTTTCCACAGAGGGACCCTCACCAGGGAGGGCCGCACCGTGAACTCTGCTGCTGACCCTCTCCCCATGCAATGCGCGTTGGTGTCTGTGCAGAACTGGTCTATGATGTCTTCGTAGTCTGGGAGACCATGAGGGCAGCCAAGCAGGTCTGCTCCTCCAGTTGTGTCCTGTTCATCCTCTGGCTCTGGTGGAAACTACTGTGAGGACATTCTGGAGAACAAAATGGACTTCAGGGACATCATCAAATTCTTCAGTGGTACCCACGTGGCGGGGTCTTGTCTGTGGGTGGGGTCGCCCATGCCTCCCCTAAGATGGAGACTTGGAGGCAGGCAAGGGGAGAGTGGTTCTGCCAACTTCTTATGGTGATTTCCAAAGGATGCATTGACATCTTGAAAGGCTGAGGACACATTTTTCTCATACCACAGAGGAGGTGAGTGTTGAAATCAGGCTCGGGGACAAAGCTTGGCTCTGCCTGTGACCAGGTTGCCCGTGGGCAAGGCACCCTTATCTCTAAACATCCACTTCCTCATCTGTCAAATGGGGAGCAGTGTCCGCTTGGGAGAGCTGATGTGTACAGGAGAAGAGGCACAAACAGAGGGGTGGCGTGAACCAGGCACAGCCTTTGAAAACAGACAGGTGTGGAATCCGATCCCAGCTCTGCCCCTTGGGAGCTGTGTGACCTTGTCCAAGTGACTTCGTGTCTCTGGGTCTCAAATCTTTCTGGGATCAAATGGTGCATGACCTCTGTCACAGAAAGTCTGCAGGATTAAAGGAGACAAGGTGGATAAAGCGCATCACGTGGAACCTGACCCATGAGGGGCCTGATAATTGAAAGCCATTACTGCTGTTATCACTGTTTAAAAATGAAAAACCAGAGGCTGGGAGTTTAGCTTAGCGACGCAGCACATCTTAACATGAGGAAGGTCCTGGGTTAAATCCCCAGAACAAAAAAGACAAAAAGTAAATAAAAATAAGAGGAAAAAAATTTAAACTAAGTAGATTCTAGAAAAATCAAAAGAAGGAAAAAATTTTAAAAAACCACCCTACAACCTGTCACCTGACATTAGAAGCAGTATTAGGATTCATTCTTACATAAACTTTTCATTGGATTTTATTCATGTATTAAAATTTGACAATTTGAACTCATCAATTGACAGAAATGTTGCAGAGGTTACATGCAGAGTTGGTGATAGGCTTTGTCCAGTTTTGCCTGATGTTAGCATTTTACATGATTCTGATACATCTGAGTCAAAACTAAACTGAACATTGGTGCATACTGCTTACAAAAATACAAATAGAACACCACATTGTACTTAGAGAGCTTGTTTATAAAGAAGCCCATCTAGTGTTTCTCACAATCGTATATTCGTGCATTGTTACCATCACAGAATCTAGTTACATCTAGTGTTTTTCACTTAATATTCCAAAAATTGCCTCCCGCATAACACTTTATTAATGCTACAATGTGTACCTTAGGTGGCTGTTCTGTGAGTTTCTGGAGCATTCCTTGTTCTTGGGCATCTTGTTTTCAGGTTGAAGAAGTGATTGAGAAACAAAAGCAGTTCACATCTTGGTCCAGAGTCTCAGGCCTTGTCAGCTCACGGCACCCCCAGCATCTCTACAGCATTTCCAAAGCTTTCCAGGCCAAAAATTGCGTTTAGCAATTAGGGCCAAAGCCACTTAAGGTTTTCACTTCCTACCTTAGTAGCCATTTCAGGGGAAATGATGCACATAAATTGAAAAAACAAACAAACAAAAAAAACAGACTGCTTTTTCCTTTTTGGTACCAGTGACTGAACCCAGAGGTGCTTAGCCATTGAGCACCATCTTCAGTACTTTTTATTTTGTATTTTGAGACAGGGTCTTGCTAAGTTTCTTAGGACCTTGCTAAGTTGCAGAGGCTGGCTTTGAATTTGCAATCCGCCTGCCTCAGCCTCCTGAGCTGAAGGGATGACAGGCATGTGCCACTGCACAAGGCTGGGTTTCCTCTTTACCTTCCCTCTCCTCTTCTTATTCCCACCCTCTTTTGCATCCTTCATTTCTGTGTTCTCTTTGAGCATCTATCACATATCCAACAGTGCTTTTTTTAAAGGTTCCCAGTCATTCTTTCTATAGGATCTGGGTGGAGGGAACCACATTTTTTTCAGCACATGCTGTGGACCAGCATCGCCTGATTTGGTCTCCAGGGTAGCTTGTGTGATGGCCACTGTTACCTTCCCCATTTACAGATGAGGAGACAGAGGCGTGGAGGTGCAGGCCTTCCCCAGGGTCTCTGCTCTCAGGGTCTCTGTGATGGGGCTGCCCCACGTCCACCCCAGGATCCACAGCTCTCCTGAGGCCAGTCACAGAAAGCAACTCATGAGATTCGCCTCTGCTCTTTCAGAAATGGCCGAGCGACACAACACCAAGCAAGTCCTGAAGCTGGCCCGGGACCTCGTGTACAAGGTGCAGACTCTGATTGAGAACAAGTGAGGGAAGTGCCTGCCGAGCACCAGTGGCCCGTGCTTCTGCCTCTTACCTCCTGCTGGAGCACAGCCTGGGCACAGGGACCTGCTGTCTGCTTGTGAACATGGACTTCTGTGCAGAGAGAAACGCCCCTGTCCTTGCCGAAGGACAGGCGGGGTCCAGGGATCACCCTTCAGTTCAGCCTTACTTTTTCCTGTTTGACCAAAGATGGCCCAAGTCCAGATTCTCCCGTTTGAGAGCTGGGGCTGCAGGTGGATGGAGGAAGCATTGTCCCCTCTGCTTCCCTCTTCTCCTTATCCCTTCGTCGTCATTTGAAATGAGACCTGGAGAGGTCTCTGAGGCTCCCAGTGTCCCCTGAAAGGGCCTTTGGAGACATTGAAGAACGTGCCTTGAAGGAGGGCTTAAACGAGGTCTCCCCATCTGCATGGTGACTGGGCTGCCCCGTGCATGTAGTACCCTGAGCAGCTTCCACAGCTTCCACCCCCAGATGCCAGGAGCTGTCTCCCACCTCACCCCTGTGTGACAATCCAAAATGTCTTGGACTTCACTGGACGTACCCTGGAGAGCCAAGAGCCCCCATTTGAGAACCAAGGGCTTAGAGGAGGGTGTGAAGGCCTCTCCCTGCCACTGTTAACACCAAGCCTCCCTGAGGCCTCCTGCAGTTTAGAAAGAGCACACAGACCCTTCCCGCTTCTCCCCGGGGTCTGGGGTTCCATTTGCTGTTTTCTCGTTTTTCCTCCTCTGCCTGATGCCAGGAGATCCTTCTTTTCTTTTCAAGAAAAGCATCTTCCTGCAAGTGTCATAGAACCCAAGAATTTGTGGGCATGAGGTCATCTGAGGCTCTTCTGGCTCCTGCCCCAGCTCCCAAGGCAGGGAGAGTCCTCCCCAGCCCACTCTGAAGGAAGCCCTCACCTCCTATCCACTTCCTGGGTCTGGTGCACAGAGGCGTGGGTGGAGACCCCTCAGTCAGGGACAGCTGTTTACTAAGAGCCCTCGTCCACTCAGGATGGGGGCCAGGTGGGCTTGTGTTTTCCTTTGGAAGCATCTGCTGATGGACAGGGCCAGGGTCATGGCTGGATCTAGGAGGAGTCCCCTGCATACCTGCACACCAAGGGTACCAGTCCTCAAGCAGACCTCAAGTGAGGCCCACCTGTCCTCCGAGCAGCATGGCCAGCACTCCTTTGCAAAGAACCTACCCGGCATAGGCACAGATGGCAGGAGGAAGCTCCTCCCAGTAGACCTGCCACCTCTCTGGTGATCACAGAATGACAGCTAGGATTTACTAGAGGGGAGGAAATGGGGAATGCACATTGAAGCCTCTGCAGAGGCTGCAGACCAGCTCGGATCCTGTCCTGCTGGCTTGTGATGACATCTTCCCCTGGCTTACTTCATCCTGCTGCATCTGAACCCCTGTCCTCCACCCAAGGGACAGGACGGACAGAGAGGCCTGGCTTCTTTGGGAAGAGATTCAT
>PVKS010036381.1:0-19399 GCA_004027875.1 Aplodontia rufa | reverse complement strand
AACCAAGATATAAAGAAGGGTAGAGCCAGGACTTCGATTTCTCGCCCAGGGTTAGGATCAAGTTAAAGTTTAAAGATCACAAAAACGGGTGTGGAAACCTAACTGAGGCCCATGACAGTGGCAGAGCCCTAGATGGGAATTTCATTTCCATTGTCAATGTCCTGGCAATTATTTGGTCAGTGTCTTTGTGCTTGGAACATATTCAGATATCATTCTATCTCATCCCCGACAGGAGAAATTTCAGCAGTGATCAAATTGAGTCTAAAAATCTGTACATCTATGTGAATGACACCACAGGGAGTTGTTTAGTATACAACCTATGCATCAGCACTTGGCACCCCCATTCATCCTCCCAAAACCAAAATCCCGAATCATTCTTATTAAAGGCACAGTTCATATAGGAGCAGTGGGTCTAACGTTGTTTACAGAATAAAGCTGTAAATGTAAAGCCCACACAAACACCAATGAATAAAAGCCAGTTCAAATACACAAAAAAGTTTCTGTTTCTTCCTCAATTTATGTAGTTTTGTGACTCTTTCGAAAGAGTAATAAGAAGACAGTCCTTAGGATTCAGAAGCTTCCTTTAGCTTCATAGTACAATTTGCAGAAGTCATTCATTTCAGAAAATCGATGAAAAATATCTAGAAGCTTCTACACATAGCCTAGTGCAATGAGCACAGGTTTCAAAGTCATATCCACAGGGGTCATGCTCCCAATTCCTCTGCTCCATGTGTGACCTTGGGCAAACCACAGCTTCTGCAGTCTCCTCAGTGAGGTAGGGGCTAATATCTTTCAAGAGCTCTCAAGGACTAGGGAGAGCCAGGCAAAGCCCACCTCATCCGGGTGTTCCCCATGAGCTGACAGCCACTTCTATAGGGACGAGCAGTGGCCTGCTGCCTGGCCCTGATAAACAGTCTGAGAGGGCTGGCACCTGGGAGGCCATACGGACTCCCATACAGGGGTCTTCCCACCCAACTATCATGAGTGAGTATGTTTCCATGGAGAGAGGACAGGGGTGCCAACAAGCGCTGAGGTTTCTCCCAGCACCCTACAAATGCAGCAGCTGAAACCTGCAAGAGGAGGCTGGGGTCAAGAGGACCAGAAAGCCACAGAGCAGACCATGGGAGGCTTCTGGGATATAGGACCTAAGCCATTGGCAGCTGCCAGCTTTACTGTGACCATGATGGGTGTGGATATGTGCAAGCATATTCCCATCACTGTGGGTATGGTGGCCACCGTGGATGCATCTCACAACTACCCATAAAGTGTGTTTTTACCAGATAGGGCACCGAGCAGGAGGCTATGCAGAGGAAGTATGGGGACACCCCTGCTCATCGTGACCAGCTTTCCCCACAGACCTGCCCCCCAGCTTCAAAACATGCTGAGGAAATGTTGCAATCTTCTTGGTGCTGCTGCATGCAGCCTTCCAAGTCAGCCAAGTCAGCAGGGACTTAGGCCTGGTTTCCACCATGCAGCTGTGGGGCACAGGGCCCCGTCTACCCAGGTAGATACTAAATCCAAATGTAAAGTCTAACAGGACTTCCTCAAGAGGCAGAGGAAGAGCGTGAGAGCCATCTATTCAAGACAAAGGTGCCAAAAATTCATGTGGGGAAAGGGTGGAAGAGTGGACTGGGTCTCTCTCACCCTGCATAGAAGTCAACTCAAGTCGGATCAGAGTGGGCATCAGACCAGAAACTTAGCAATGGCTAGAATTAAACAGAGCCAGCACTCCTTCAGATGGATGCCAGCACTAAAGGACCCCAAAAGTGCAAAAAATAAAATCAATAATCAATAAGAGCAGTGTCATAAATTACAAAGCTTCTGCACAGCAAAGGATGTGAGTGAGGGTATGAAGAGAGAGCCCACAGAATGGGAGAAAAGCTTTGCCAGATTCTTCTCCAACGGAGGTTAGTATTAGAATATATAAGCGACTCAGAAACAGTCATTGAAATGTCCGCAATCAATAAATGAACTACATAGCTAGACAGATATTTCTCTAAAGAGGAAACACAAATGGTCAACAAATATATGGAAAAGACATTCAACATTTCTAATAATCACAGAAACACAAATCAAAATGACACCAAGATTTCATCTCTCTCTAGTCAGAATGGCAATATCAAGAGTAGAAGTGGCAAGAAATGCAGGTGAGAATGCAGGAAGAAGAAACACTTGCACATTGCTGGTGGGACTGCAGACTGGTAGGACTACGACTCTGGAAAGCAGGGTGGAGACTCCTCAATATCTAGAGAATATCATGCTGCGTGAAATAAGCCAGGCTCATAAAGTCAAAGGTTGAGTGTTTTCTCTCATTCAAGCCAGAGCAAAATAAGGGAGAAAATGTGGGGGTCGTATATCACAAAGACACAAGGAAGATCCGTAGAGTGGAAGACGGAGACGGAGAGGGAGAGAGGAGGATGGGAAAGGGGAGGAAATGCAGAATGGGTTTAATGGGACCATGCTGCGTGCATGTATATATACACCTGGAGGAATTCCCCCATTATTCTCATGTATAAAACAAAATAAATCAATCAATAAGATAAGGTAAGAGCAGTACAGGAAGGAGAACGGAGGAGGGGGGGAGAAAGGGGGGTCCAGGTTGGAAATGTAGTAAATACAATTCGGTGTGTGTGCGATTTTGTCAGAATTGACCCAGCTAATATGTATAACCATAGTGCTCCAATAAAAAGCTATTTGCTATTTGAATAGGCTAAAGAATACCTTTGCCCATCTATCTGCAGCCAGCTTCTAGGTGTGGGGTTTTCTGTAGCTACAATGGACCCACTCACTTGACCTTCTTCCTGACCTTGACTCACGCTTCCTGTCACTTCCCATGTAGCCAGGCCAGGGGCTCTGTGTGGCTTCACCGCAGCTGCTCCTTGGAAGGAGCACTTCCCAGCATTACTCTTGGATATGGCACTAGACTTAAAAGGGTCAGTCCTGCTGATCTAGAAGTCACAGCTGTTGAAGACAGAAAAGGAGATGGGGGGGGCAATGCAGGAACCTGCTCCCTGGCAGAGTCTGGGGATGGGAACGCCCCAACCCCCCAGTTTGCCTCTTCCCGTCCCTCAGTGGGTGACCATAACCTGGTCATGCAGCAAGGGGAAGCTGTCACCCACCATCACAGGCTTTTAATGAGCTGCCCAGGGAAATGTTCTTCCCACCTTGCTCCCCACCAGCTCCCAGGGCCTCGTTGGGGCTTCTTGGGGCTTCCCCCACCTTTGAGCGTCATTTCTGCAGAGTGTGATAGTGCATTTGGGGAACAATGCAGTCCTACTGATCCATGATGATGTGTCTCATCACTGGGTGACGTCCCATTAAACCTCTTAGACTTTTCTCTGGCAACTGCAGAACAAGTTCAGTACTGAAACTTGGATTCAAGGTCTTTGAAGGGTCAAGAGTGTGGCAGCTGAATGTCATTTATTTCAGAGGCATGGGTGTGAGGCCTGGGAACCGTGCTCAAGATAGTTCTTGCTTTGTTCTAGTTTGGCTTTATCAGTGAAATAACCAACTTCAGCACTCAAAATCTCTACCGTCTGATAATCTGGTCATTGCAATCTAATAGGTCAAGTACTGTGGTGGATGCTGAGGGGTGTGGGCCAGGCCAGGCCCAGGGTGCCCGCGAGGGCCTCCTGCAGGAGGAAAACTGTACAGAAGGAGGGCTGGACAAGGATGTTAGATTGCAGCCGGGTCAGGGTCAAGGGCCTGTTCCTTACCCTTTTGAAATTCTCTGATAAGTAGGAGGATCTCTAGAAACTACTCTTTAACAGCAGTGGAGTGCAGTGATCTTTCCTTCATCGCCGCTTCTACTGCTACTGAATGTGCTTTATCCACAGTCACCACAATTTGCCAAATGGGCATCATCGTTCACATCTGGGAAAACAGGCTCATGTCCAGGAGGCAGGCTCCAGGTCCAGAGCTCCTGCTGGCCATGAGTCACCCTGCAGCTCCGTTTGGTCCAGAGCCCAGGGCTATGCCCCGGCGCCACGCCTGTGTCCTCCTCTTCTGGCTCTAGGGAGTTGGTAGACTCTGATGCAGTGATGTGGCCGTAGGTGGAAATATCACAGAGGTTAGCCAAAGCTGCTCCCCAGGGTGCCATAGCAAAGCAAGCCAGACTGGCATCGCACCCACCAGGCCCCCGGTCTGACTCACTGCCACCTGGCCTTGCCCTGGGTTGTGACCCCATTCTTCCACGTGAAGGCAGAGAAGCTGCTCGCCAGAGAAGCTGTGGCTTGCCTGAAGCAGGGATTTTCAAATTCTTCCCAGGAGCTGTTGAAGACCCTTGATGGCAGGAGCTCCGCTGTTCTGAGCACTTCCCTGCACTCGGAGGCAGTGCCTTTGTTATTAGAACCACTGCTGGGGCCTCCTTCCATAGCTTCAGTCTGTACCAGCAGCATCCCAACCCTCAAGCCCCAGTCCTGAGCTCTAGCTGCCATGCTGGAAGCAGGGGAGCAGAACAAGCGGAACCCTTGCTCTCAGAGTCTGCAGAGAAGATAATCCGTGCTTTCAGAGTGGTAGTGAAAGGCAGCATAGCAGCAGACGGAACTCTGCACGTCCCAAAAGAGCGACTTGCTCCAAGCCTGGGTGAGGAAGATCAGGGCAGTACATTCTGGGCCCCTGGATTTGCATGTGCAAAGGCCCTGCGCAGAGACGAACTTGGTGGCTTCAAGTGTGTTGGAGACCGGACTCCAACATGAGGCCCAGCTGGCTTGTAAAAGATTTGGTGGTAAACAACTCTGTCCCAGCCGGCTTGTATCTTCCTTAGTGATATAATGCCTGACCGCATGACTAAACCATTAGGCCACTCATTTGTTACAATTGTATAAACGTGTTTGCACTGTACCCCTATTGGTTGTTGTAATGGATAAATAGAGTAGCGACTAGTCAGGAGAGAAGCATAGAAGCATAGATGGGAGAAGCAGCAAAGCAGAAACTGCAGCAGCAGAGACGGCGGAGAGATCAGCAGCGGTAGAAGATGCAGGTAGTAGCCCCAGCCCCAGAAATAGGGTCTCTAGTACAGCAGTAGAAACAGGGACTCTAAATGTGAATAGCCTTGACTCTAAAAAGGATGTTTTAAGGGCCTTGCCTCTAACAGAGGGAAGGTGGGAAGCACTTGGAGGCCTGTAGTGGCGGTAAAGGGAGAAATAAAGTGCTTAGAGAACTCGAGACCAGTGAGTCTGTTTTAATCTCAGTTCACCATTGAATGAGAGCAGTCCGGTTCCCGCTGGTTGGGTCTGGACACAAGTGAGAGAAAGAAACAGAGCAGAGCAAACCTGCTTGTGGCAGCGAGGACCAGGGTGAGGGGAAGGGAGAGCGACGAGGCTGTCTATGCTTGCCAGTGAAAAATCTCCATTTTCTTTTGGAACCTAGAAGCTGGGCATCCAACGCTCATCTGTGGAGTAAGGCCACCTGAACGGTTGGTTGTTAACAAGCAGGGGAGGAAGCCAATTTGTTCTGTTCACACCCAGGACAACCTTGCGTTTCCTTTTGTTCCTGTGGTGACTGCTCTTCCACAAGTGTTTGGGTGGGATTAAAATCCACCTGCCTTCCCCAAGGCTCTCTGCTTCATCGCGCTGCTGTTGGTGTGCTGAAAGCTTCCTGCAGGGTCTGTGGCTCCTGCAAAGGGCCTGAGGACTTTAATTTTGAAACACTTTAATCAGTCTTCGGAAGGCAACTTAAGCCACTGTCCTTCTATAGTTAATTGTTTTCCAAGTCTTGCAGCAGCTGAGACCAGTGAAAAAGCCTGGGGCACACTGCAGAGGCTAATGCACATTTGATCTGTTTACGCCTTCCAGCAGAACTTATCTGATCAGGGACGTTTCCTCTTCCATTATTGGAATTTGAAGTTCTGGAGCCACTTGGTTTGTGCTGCTCCCTAACCATTAATGAACAAAGACGTTCCCCAGAGACCTCAGCGTGCCACGTGCTTCCAATGCAGTGTTGGTTTGCAGCCACCTGCACTGTCAGGAGCCAGGTCTTTGGTGGTGTGTTGACCACAAAAGGTCAAAGACTCTGGAGGTCAGAAGTTGGATTCATAGGAAGTCATCAAACTTTCATTTGCATGGTGATTTCATGGTGTGAAAGCCATGAATTAGCATTTTGGCAGAATGGGTGTAAGAAATGAATGGAGACTGCCACTAAGGGTACTGAAGGTTTCAGTTGTCAGATTTCCTTCCTTGAATTGTGTTATTTTAAAGACAAACCACTGTGATAATCTCACCTCCTGGTATAGGAGGAGCCTCAAAAGCTATTTCTCCATGACTGTCACCAATGAGATCTGTGGTTGTGAAGCCTCTGTTTACTCCATTCAGTGATATCAGGACACACGGCTGTGGACAACTACACGTGTCCCAAGCCTTCTCATGTCCCAGCTGTTTCTCTGTGGCCAGGGCTGCCATCTCCCATGTGACGTGGTCCCCTGCTGGTAGGAGCCACTGTGGGTGTCATTTCCGGCATGACTTTCCTCAACTTGGCCTCTCTGCTCCCAGGACACAGGTCCCCAGCATCTGTGGTAGGCCACTGTTTTGCTCTTCATTGAGCTGTTAATAATGCTGGGCCTCTGTGGTCTAGCAAGGACACTTGAGGCTTTTCTCTTCGGTTGGAGGAGTCAACTAAACCAAAGCTTTCTGGAGTTACTAAACCAAATTCCATGTCACAATATCCCAGGTGCCTGAAGTTTGCTCTCCAAAATGGTTTTTGCATAGCAAAGCTAATATCTTAAGCATCATCTGAATAAAAACTCTAATGGCCAGCAAAGTACAGGCTAAGCTCTTTCCTACCCCAAAAGCTGTGCAAGAACTAAATAATCAGATTTATTTTGAAGATAAATAAAACAAAAAAAGATGAATAAATGTGATCTTTATTTTAAAAATAAAGCACATTCCAAGTGCTTGGCACATGAGTTTTTAAATAATTTGTCCACTACTCTCTAAGTATGGGCCATTAGGCACATAATTGGAAGCAGAACAAGGGCCATGGGTGGAATCCAGAAAGCCAATCCCGTGTATACTTCCATTCATTAACTGCTTATAATGAGTCAGGATGAATCACAGATGATCATCTTGGCAAACACCCTATTGTAGAAAATGAAAGGTGTGCGCTACTTTGTAGCCTTCAGGTCAAAGATCAAGCACCCGGGAGAGCCTCGGATCAAATGCGATGTTCAGAGCAGAGACGTCGGTGCATCTAAGGTGTGGGCACAATGCCACCTTCTCTGCTGAATGTTCTCGAGACTGACTTTCAACGCAGGGAACTGCTGTAGGGCAGGGAGGCCCCCCCATCACTGGAGTGCGTTTCGGGGCATTCAAGATGGCTCTGCTGTCTCAGTATCATCAAGTGTTGGCCCATCAGGCACAGGGATTCTTCATAGCCAGCTTGTTGACCGCAGGAGAAAGAGCACAGTAGCTCCCAGCCAACTAGGTCACCTCAAAGGTAGACACGCCTCAGGTCTGGTTCTCTAGGGCTGCTTCTCAGTCTCAGTGTTAAGTACATCCTGGAAGAATGAACTACTCCCAGGACGTAGAAGGCACTGTGACAGTATCAGCATGCATATTAGAACTCAGTAGGGTGACAGCAGGAACCTTTGTTCCTAGCTCTAGAGTGACTTTAGTTTCTAAGTGCTACTTTACACAACAGCCCTTGTCTCTGTCCATAGGGCCACTTCTCTGGATTCAACCAACTATGGATAGAAAACATTTGGGGAAAATGCACATCTGCACGGGTCACGTACAGACTTTCTGGTCATTATTCCTTGAACAGTATAGCATAGCTGCTATCGATGCAGCACTTGCAATGAATTAGGTTCTCAAAGCAAAGCAGAGAGGATTAAAGAGTCAGGATGCTGTGTGTACACTTTACGCAGATGCTGTTGTTCTGCATGAGGGACTCAGGTATTCTGGATTTTGGTGTGTCTTGGGGTCCTCCTTAGATACTGCACTGTCTTTCCACAATGGATCTCAACTAATTTTAGAGATCTGAGGTCCCCAACATCTGTGATAGGCCACTGTTTTGCTCTTGATTGAGCTATTAACGATGCTGGGCCTTTGAGGTCTGGTAGGGACACTTGAGGTATTGGAAGCCTGCGCTGCCACAGGTGTACGTGCACAGTGACACAGCTGGGCATTGGTGTCAGAGACCCTGCCCCTTCTCTGGAAGAATTTCAGCCCACTTCATGTCCGCCTGCACTTCCATACCCATGGAATCGGGCTGGGGGACAGCTGTGATGGCCAGCCAAGATCAGCTGTCACAGAGGGTGAGAGAATTAAAATGACTGCAGTCAGCACTGCGTTTAGAATGTGATAATGAAGACTGTTCCGTAGGACAGAAATCTAAGTAAATCAATGCGTAGGAGCCCTCTCTGTGCCTAAACTTGTGCCAACTATTTAAGGACCCAGTTTTCTTATGCCATGATTTTAAAATCATAGCACGTGTTCAAATTTTTGAATTATGGTAGCAAAAGCTTACCTGTTTGTACAACATTTGGTGTGTGTTTCTGTGTCATGCGTGTTTTGGTGTGTGGATGTGTGTTTTTATATGAAATCAATCATCAGTATCAATAGGAAAACAAGCATATTCATGTACACATTAATGTTCACACACACACACACACACACACATACACTTTTCTTTTTACCCATTGGTATTATTGTTAGATATAAAGGTAACTTTTAGCATTGGTATTGGAAAAAGGAAAACCATTATACAATTTTTCAGTAATTGAATTTTTTATCCTTGTAAACTAAATAAGTCAATTTAAGTAAAATATTAAAATAACGCTGAAGAACCACAGATTATTTTGTTGCCCTGAGGAAATATAATTTATAAAAAGATATTTACAAGAGATGCATGTTGAGAAATATTAGAATATGATGATTTTGTGGTATATAAAAGTTTGTCCATTAAAAGGTTTTGTAGTTAAAATTATTTGCTGTTTTAATATTTTAGGCTGATACCTCATTTTTTAATTTCAGGATTATATTTATGCATAGTATTTGGGTTCCTTCTGACATAATTATACATACAAGAAATCTGATTTGAATCCCTGGTCCCACTCTTTTTTCCTCTCCCTCTCTCCTCTCCTGGACTTCCTTGTACTCCTTTGTTTATATATGTATCATGATTGGAACTTTCTACGTGTACATAGAGGAGATGTTCCCTTTGGTACACTCATATATGTATATAACATGAACCTGCTAGATTCATTCTTCATTTCTTCTGCTTCCTCTTCCTCCCTCCTCTCCTCTTTTCCTCCTCCACTACACTGACTTTCCCAGTACCTTTGTGATATCTAGTCCCCTCTCCCACCGCCTTTGTGATATCCAGTCCCCTCTCCTACTGCCTTCTTTCTCGTATTTTTCTTCAACTTCCACTTGAGAGAAAACCTTCAACCCTTGATTTTCTGAGACTGGCTTATTTCCCTTAGCATTATGTGCTCCATTTCCATCTATTTACTGACTAACACCATGATTCCGTTCTTCTTTATGGCTGAGTTAATCTCCATTGTGTATACATACACACACACACACACACACATTGCCCCATTAATCTATTGAGGGGCATCTGGGTTGATTCTATAATTTGGTGGTTGTGAATCGTACCGCTATAAACTTTGTAGTGGCTGTATCACTGTAGTATGGCAATTAGTTTTCTTGGATACATACTAAGTGGATGGCTGGATTATAGAGTGGTTCCATTCCTAGCGCACTGAGGAATCTTCACATTGCTTTACGAGTGGTTATACTAATCTGAAGTTCCACTAATGTAAGAATGTCTCTTTGACCCACACCCTCACCAGCAGTTATTATTATTCATATTCTTGATGATTGCCATTCTGAATGGAGATGAAATTTTAATGTAATTTTGTTTAGCATTTCTTTTACACATATTATTTACCATTTGTGTTGCTTCTTTTGAGAATTGTCTGTTTAGTTCCTTTTTCTCTTCATCAATTGGGCTACTTTTGTCATTGAGTTTTTTTATATATTCTGGATATTAATCTCACATCAGAAGAATCGCTGGCTAAGATTTTCTCCCATTCTCTAGGCTCTCCCTTCAATCTTAATCATGTCCTTAGGTGTGCAGAGCCTTTCTAATGTGATGGCATCCCGCTTATTGATTCTTGGCTTTATTTATTGAGGTTTAGGGGACTTATTGAGAAAGCCAGTACCTGTACCTATATAATGAAATACTGACCCTTTGTTTTCTTGTAGCAGTTGCAAAATTTCCAATCTAATTCCTAGGTCTTTGATCCATTTTGATTTAACATTCATGCAGGGTGAATGATAGGGATCTAGTTTCTTTCTCCTTTGTATGGATATCCATTTTTCTCAGCATTGTTTGTTAAAAAGGTTGCCTTATCTCCAACATAAACATATATTTTTGGGACGTGGTCAAATATAAGATGGGTGTACGTATGCAGGTTTTTCATGATGTTTTCTATTCTATTCTAGTCTTCGTATCTACTGTGACGCCAATGCCATGCTGCTTTCATTACCATAGATCTGTAGTATAATTTGAGCTCAGGTATTGTGACATC
This sequence comes from Aplodontia rufa, assembly GCA_004027875.1. Taxonomy (NCBI): domain Eukaryota; kingdom Metazoa; phylum Chordata; class Mammalia; order Rodentia; family Aplodontiidae; genus Aplodontia; species Aplodontia rufa. The sequence continues at coordinate 8,865 of PVKS010036381.1, read as the reverse complement.
TCATATGTTACTTTTCTTATTCAGAATTGCTTTGGCTATTCTGGTTCTCTTACTTTTCCAAATGAATTTAAGGACTATTTTTATATTGTTCTGTAAAGAAGATCATTGGTATTTTGATGGAGATTGCATTGAATCTATATTGTTTTTGGTAGTGTGGCCACTTTAACAATATTAATTCAGCCTATCCAGGAACTGGGGGATCCTTCCCTCTTCTAAGATCTTCTTCAATTTCTTTCATGGATATTCTATAGTTTTCATAGAGATCTTTCATTTACTTGGTTAGATTCATTCCCACGGATTTTTAAAAAAGATATTACAAAGGGATAAATAGTTTTCCTGATTTCTTTCTCATCTGAATTGCTGTTGGACTATAGAAAAACTATTAATTTGTGAGTGTTGATCTTGTATTCTGCAACTCTACTAAATTTATCATCTCTGGGAGCCTTCTTGTGGAAATTTTTGGGTTTTCTAGAGGTAGGATTATGTCATCAGCAAATAGCAATAGTGTGACTTCTTTTCCATTTTGTTTCACTTTAATTTCTTTCTCTTACCTGATAGCTCTGGCTAGAGTTTCAAGGAATATTGTATTCTATTTCCCCATGTAATATGGGTAGAAGTAGTGAGGGCAAACACCCTCATCTTGTTTCTGGTTTCTGAGGAACTGTTTTCAGTTTTTTTCTGTTCAGTGTGATGTATCTTGGGTTTCTCATATACAGCTTTTATAATGTTGAGGTAAGTTGATTCCAATCCTAGTTTCTTCAGTGTTTTAGCTTAGTCTTACAATTTGACCTAGAATATGGTCTGTTTTGGAAAAGATTTTATGAGCTGCTGAAGAGAAAGAAAATTCAACTGTTTGGGGGTGAAATACTCTGGAGATGTCTTTTAGGCCTATTTAATTCATAGTGTTATATAGATTGGATATATCTTTGATGCTTTGAGGAGCTGTCTGTTGGTGACATAGGAAAGTTGAAGTCATCCAGTATTATTACATTGGCATCTATCTGGGACTTAATGTCAAGAAGCGTTTGCTTTTTGTTTGTTTGTTTGTTTTTAATATAATTGGGTATACTGATATTTAGGTCATACATATTTATTAGTGTTATATTTTCTTGTTGGATTACTTCCTTTTCCAGGATGTAGTGGCCTTATCTCTTCCTCTGATTAATTTTTGCTCAAAATCAACTTTGTTAGATATGAGGATAGCTAATCCATGTTGCTTACAGATTCTGTTTGTGTGGAATATATATATTTTCTTTTCCATTCTTTTAAATTCAGCATGCGGTTGTTTTTGCCTATGAGTCTTTTGCAGAAAGCATATAGTTGGGATCTTGTTTTTTGATACCTTCTGCTTATCTATATCTTTATTTGGGGAGTTGAAGACATTTACATTTAGTGTTATTATGTATATGTGTTTGTGATTTACTACCATTTTGATTTTTAGGTGTTTAATTTTGTCATGCTTCTCATTTAGGTGTCTAGATTTTTGCTGATATTCATGTATTTGGGAGTTTTGAGATTCATTTCTATGTTACTCTGTGCAATTTACCTTTGAGAATTCATTGAAGTGCTGACTTGATTGTCATACGTTCATCCAGTTTATCTTTGTCTTGGAAATATTATATTCTATTTCCCCATATAATATAAGGGACAACTTTCCTGGATACACCAATCTTGACTGACAATTCTACACAATGTTATCTGTTGGTGATGTTTTCAAATGAATTTTTATTCTGATTAGTTATAGTTATGCCCTTCATAGTCAGGAGTTCTGGTGGGTTTCTTTTCAATATTTCTATATCCTTGTTGAAATAGTCTTTCAGCTTCTGCATGTGCTGTTTTAACTCCTTGCTTAGATCTTCGCTAGATCTTATTTTTGTTAGTTGAAGATTTTCATGTTAAATTTTTTGTAATAATCCTCTGAAGTTTCGTCCTTTTCCATGTCTGTGGGGTCCTTTACTGGGGGCTTTTGAATTTTGGGAGAAGATCTGTTTGCCTGTTTCCTCAAGTTTTCAGAGGTCCTGGATTTGTGCATCACTTAAGATGGATTCCCCTTCTCTTTTGCATGCATGTCCTTTGTTTTCATTCTAGGATTTCTCTCTGTTTTTCACAAATGAGTAGATGTTGAGGGGAAGGACCTAAAATTCCACTCTGATTATTCCTCTTTGGAGCCTGGTTCTTAGTTTGGGATTTTTGTCTCCCTGGTTTTATTAGCTGCAGTAGTGTTGAGGCCCAGGTGGGACTCTATCATGTGTGGGCTGAGATTCACTGTTGCTTGGATGAGTTGCATTCTTCAGCAGCATGGACTTTACTCTGTGGTATTCAATGTACTGCTTACTTCTAGCCCCTGTTACAGGGTTGGGGAATCTAGGAGTGGTAGTGATGTCCGTATTAGGAGAAATGTCCAGTGTCTGCTTTGACATCTGTTGTACTACCTGACAACTGTATGGAAGTGGTGGGGTCAGCATTTATCTTCGTACCAGCAATTCAAACCTACGGACTGGATGAGTCACTCAATGTCAGGTGTCCACTATTGCATCCACTCTGTTAATGATCACAAGAACATGAATGGAGTCCGAGTTATATAAATCATATAATTCTATGGTTTTGGGGATTTCGGTTTCTTAAGCACAGAGAAAGAATGGGGAAGTAAGAAAATGTTTAAAATATTTTCAAAAGTGGCCAAAGGAGAGGCAGGTGGTAGTCAGCAAACGTCAGCTGTGAAGAAGGAATAAAATATTTACAAATAAAGAGAGGATATGGGAACAATGGGAACAAGAAAATTAGTGGGAAGAAAGTGATAAATTTGAGATAAAAGGACCAAGAGCGGAGGTATAGACAATCCAGTGATTGTAAGATCAAAATACCTTGAATCTGCATATAATCGAATGCCACCTAAGACAAATAAAGTCTAAATAATGAATAGGTGAAGAAGGAAGTAATTTATATGAAAGTAAAATTACACAGTTTTACATATATTTTTCAAAACTATCTGCTTAGTATATATATATACGCATATATATGTATACACAAATACACTTACAAATATATACATGCACACAGAATCATACATAATTGGAAAAAGTAAAAAGTAATACAAAATGATGAAATATTGGAAAAAATTTAAATTTTAACTTTTTAAAAAGTATTTTTCAGCCACCACAGTGGTGCATTCCTATAATCCAAGGGGCTTAGCAGACTGAGGCAGGAGGATTACAAATTCAAAGCCAAACTCAGCTATTTAGTGATGCCCTAAGTAAATTAGCAAGACCCTATTTCAAAATAAAAAATAAAAAAAGGGCTGGTGGTGTTGCTTAGCAGTTAAGCACCCCTGGGTTCAATCCCTGGTATAAAAAAAGTAAATAACAAATAAATGAAAAAGTACAAATTAAAGAAAAAGAATGCAAAAAATAGATTTAAAATGTCAGTATGAAGAACAGAAAAAAAGAAGAAATGAGGAAATAAAAAATAAAGTGGAATAAAAGTGAAAAATTTTGCTGAGAAATCTGGGCTTAGTTCTGCTGAGGTGGTCCAAGCAGTTGGCAGGGATGGGAGTTCATCCTTGGGAGTATTTTTGGCTGTGTAACCCCTGGGCAGAGGATTAGGATCTAGTAAGCCTGAGGCCTTTGCGTTGCTCTCTTAGCTGCCAGCCTTGTGGCTGGGAGGCACAGCTGGCTGTAGCAGATCTTGGCTTCCAGCCTTCCATGTACAGTAAGGATGCTGGTCTCTGCGGGAGGTCTGGAGCTCTAGGGCCTCTAACACAATCCACTTTTAGGAGCATGGGGCAGCACCTGCACAGTCTCACCATCACTGCTATGAATGTGAATCTGCAGGCCTCTGCCCTGGAGTGCAGACCTGCTGTGTGCACTGTCGGGCCAGCCACAGGGAAGCTTTCTGCCTTAGATGCACAGGCTGAGTGGCTAGAGCAGCTTACCATGATGCCTATTTCAGCCACTCTGCTTAAGATGCCCTTTGGGAGTTTTGTTTAGGGACAGAGGTTTCTGACATCCTCTTCCCTGCTGCAGGAACTCCGGGTGTGGTTGGGTACTTTGCAGTGCTGGGGCCTGGGGGTCACAGCATGCAGCCAAGGGGAGCATGCTTTCCTGCTGGGAGCTCCACAGGTGGCTCCTTCTCTGGCAAGGCCCACAGGTCTTTCTCTACTCAGGGGATACCTCACCTACAGCCTTCCCCTTCTTTAATTTTGGATTCCCTTTCACGGGTTGATTCTCCCCGCAGCTCTTTGTCTATTAAATTCAGCCTTCCTCTCCAGTGCAGCTTCCTCCCAGTCAATTGTTCATTTCTTAATTTCTTTATGTGGAGCCATCCTGGCTCCATGTCTGCGCCCCTCCCCTTTGCTAAACTGCTGGTGGCCAGGCTTCTCTAAAGTATTGTCTTGCACTCACAGTCTGACTTCTGTGACTCTAGAGTTTGTTTTATGGTTGAGTATTAAGTTTCAGTGGGTCCCCTTGCCCCCTCACGGAGAAGCCTGCTGCCCACTTCTAAACCTGAGCCTAGGCCCTGCCGGGGCATGCACCCCGTGCAGGGCTGCCTTCTTCCCCCTCTGCCTACTCTGCTAGCTTGCAGCTGTATTTAAAGAAACATTTAAATCAGACTTAGACATGCTCCCTGAAGAGGACACACGTGCAGAACATTCGAGAGTCCTCTGTAACAGGCATGTGCCAGCAGAGAGTGAGAACACAGAGGGGTTATACAAGATCCACTACACAAACTGGCACTCAGAAAACTGAGGACAATTCCAGCAATGGCTCTTGTTGGAAGTGGGACTATGGGTAAGTCCCACACTCTATCATTTATTTGAAATTGCATGTGAACTATAAAATTTGTACAGATGTCATATGAAGTCTACAGCACTCATGAATGGGTTTATTATATTCCCTTAAAATTCTTGATTCTCCTGAAGTGATCTTTATTTAGAATGTCTATTAGCATAATACCTGGATTAAATTGTGATATCAATTAAGAAAATAAACTAAGATGGGCTCAATCGCTATCACCACTTTCCGTGTTGGGGTTACCAGTTTGGAGAGTCATTTAATTGCCCATGTTATTGACTATCATTCTTATGAGTGCACTAGGAAATATCAAAATCATATAGATAATAATGATTCTAAGACCCACAATTTCAAAGCAATTATTATTAAGGAGAATTTCTTCAATTTCATGTTAGTTTGGCTTCTGTATTAATGCTGCTTTACCCTGAGTGACTCTTGTTAATACTATTGCAGTAATGCTGCTTAGATAAATCGTCATTTTAATGTAGCTCATGTTATTTATTGCTATTTGAATAAAATCTGAGATGCTTCCATAGATCACCCTGTACTGACTAGAGACAGCCCACAGTCAGCTTTCAGGAGGAATGAAAGCTGCTTGTAGAGGAGCAGGGTGAAGTGTTTGCTTCAACAAAGAAAGGTCAAGGAAGTTGCTCATCTTTCTGTTTTGAAGACAGTGCTATTTCCTCCTCCTCCAGGATGGGCCCTGAGCTAGGAAGGAACTAGCCTAGGCAGGACAGATCTCAGAGGTTCTGCACTGTGAGCCGTTCAGTTGTTTCCAGGTGGGAACCGCCCTCTGTGATTCAGCACCGCCAGCTACCCATGTGTTTCTTCCATGCCTTGCCATGGTTCTTACGAATGTGCTTTCACTAATGCCTGTATTTATATGGCATTTTCAAATATGTGTACTGCAAATAGCTTCTCGTTTTTGGATTTCCTGTTAAATTATTGCTTTCATGATTATTACTTTATGTGCTCAATTAAAAAAGGGTTGTTAAAGCTATGAAGTGTTTTAAGCTGCTGTCTTCTGGAAGTGTCCTGATTTCCTGTTTTCTGTGGAGGTGCATCTGGGATTGGACTCTGTATATATCGTGAGATGAGAATCAGGGTTCACTCTTTGCATTCACAAATCCAGTTGACCCAGCGCCATGGATTGAGAAACCCTTTCTCTTCCCACGCAGCGTGTGGCTTTGTTATGAATCTGGCGTCCACACCTGGGTGGGTGTGGGACATTTTCCTTGGTTCCATTGGCAGTTCCTCTTGGCTGGCTCCATTCCAACCCTGAGCTCCTGTAGCATGCAATCACAGGTGATGTTAAGTAGCATAAGATCTCCAGTTTTGTTCCTTTTCAAGATTGCCTTGGTCTCGATCAAATAAATGAGAATCTTTTTTAGGCATAGAAGCTTCAAGAACTTCTTGGTTGATGAGAAAGCATAGCCAAGGCTGAGAGTCACACTGTGAGGAATTTCTGAGCAGCTCAAGTTTCTAACAGGGCCTGTGGCAAATTCTGATCAAACATGACTCATTCTGCAAAATGCATGGTACTAATTGGCACCCTAAACGAAGCCTAATGCTATTCTTCTGAGAAATCCTAATTTCTGATAATCTGGTTCAAAATGATGGGTCTATAATAGTAACTCCTTTCCAGCTGACATCTTTCTGTTGAATTTTTCTTTTCTCCCATTTATAATCAAGTCTTCACTTTTTTGATTTACTGTGAAGTAAGAATTGCTAGATAAACCAGAAAAGCTATTTTCTTTAAAGACCTTTCAAAACCCCACAGCTTTAATATCTACTTGTTACAGTGTTATTGTTAGATTTAAATTTAGTGGAAAATGGGCTTCTTATTAGTTCTTTGGTTTTAAACTCATAAATCCCTTTCATTAAATCTTTTTTATTAAGATTTAGCAACTCCCCCAAGCATTTGATAATATTACTGTGAAAGATTTGAGCTCACTGAGACTTACTGTTGTGAAGCAGGTTTTAAGTGTAAAATGTACTTGGAAATGACTTTCTGTTTGCAGTTCAACAGTGAAAGCTGCAATAATACTTGTGTTCAAGGGGCTGGCACTGCATGTAACAATATGAGTATGTCCAGGTTCCTTCAAAACTTTCTTAGTATTTTTTTAGTGTCAAAACATTTAAATTCATTTAAAACACATTGATGGGAAATGGCCAGATTGAGGAGGTAGGAAAGGACCCAAATAATTTCCAGGAGCTACTTAAAAGCTAACCTGAAACCAGTTCCGCGTATGGAGGAGTAAATCTCTTTTCACATGGTGAGGAAGCAAAGGCCAGGAGGGCAGCTGGAACAATCGCATCCTGCCCTTAGCACCTGATCTTTCTCATTAGGGCTCATCAACCCCCGTGTGCGTGTGCGTGGCCTCCAACAGCTGGGGGAAATTGAATAAAAACAGCTAAGCACACAGGGGCGGAGTTAGCCCAGCACTCAGAGCTCCTGGGCAGTGGTCACGTGGGATGAGAGGGAGGGAGACCAGTAAGCTGGAAATCATAGAGCAAAGGTGGCTGATAAGGAGAGAGGTGGAAGGAGGAAATGAACAGGTGAGTCTGGGAGGAGCGGGGTTTGGGTTTTTCAAGGGTTGGGTGAGAGCTGCCAATGTTCTAGGACCTGTCCTTCTAGCACAATATCCTTCTGGGAAGCCTGAGCCTACAACTTGCTCAAGGGTCTGCTCTTTACTCCTGAAGTCTGATTATCCCCAGCAATGCTGGATGGTAGAGTTGCTAACACAATTTGGGAAGAAGAGGCTGAAGGAGTCAGTTCCTCATAGTTCACAACCTCAGTCCACATTCCCTGGGCGTTCCTCACTCTCCCTGCTTCTTGAGGACCTAACTTGTCTCACCCCAGGCAGATAAAGAAGCGGCCAAGCAGAGGGTGGGGGCTGTGGAGCTGCCCCATCAGCTCCCATGGCTTTATCCTCGTGATCGCAAATCACATTCACTTGGTACTATCAATACCTGTGTGTGCACACATCTTTGTGTTGTTTCCTTTGTCTGTAATGCAGTTTCCCCCAACCAGGAACTCATGGTCACAGTGTTTGCCACAAACCTCTGTGCAGATGGTTGGCACCAAATTCCTTCCCCCTGTATTAGTGGGTGATATGGATGAAGATGTGTTTGGAAGTGACTTTTCTTCCCCAGCTCTGACCGTGAGCTTCCAAACAGGGTAGCGGGTTCCTCACCTTTGCATCCTTGTTGCTGGGTTCTCCCTGCCACAGAACTGCGCAACACTGATGCAGCTGATCAGGCAATAACTGTGCGTGAGAATCATGCAATACGTCAATACAAAATCTGCCAAAAATGTCTGGAGGGCTGTGAAATCACAGATGAAGGAAGGCTAGAACAACATGTTATTTTTTGTGCTTTCCTGTCCAGGCCAGAATTGTGGAGGCTTAGTCCAGGGGCCCAATGGCACCATCGAGAGCCCTGGCTTCCCCCACGGCTATCCTAACTACGCCAACTGCACCTGGATCATTGTCACAGGAGAGCGCGGCAGGATACAGCTGTCCTTCCACACCTTCGCCCTGGAAGAGGATTTTGACATTCTCTCTGTTTACGATGGACAGCCGCAGCAAGGGAACCTCAAAGTCAGGTAGGTGCTCTTCCTGTTATGTGATCAAAGGCGAGCTGTGCTGGCCGCGTGCCTGGGTTCGGAAATGGCGCTGGCATTCTTATTTGAATCTCATTATCAGAAGAAATCAAGCTACTATAAAGAAAACCTGAAGGGTATCGGTGTCAAATTGTGCACCTTTTCTTAAACTTACTGAAAGCAGTCCTTGACTTTGTTTCCGGATGTCTTGTTCCAGCCGTGCAGAACATGTCAAGGTCGTGTAAGTGAAGTTAGAACACACCACTGTTTTTAAGCAACTGTGGGTTTGGGGGAAAAGTAAAAAGGATAAATGAGTACAATTCAGAGAACAGCAAAAGGAACCGTTGCGTTGTCAGAACACATTCAGTAGGAGGAACGAGGAGGGGGGTGGAGCAGGAACATTCTGGAACACTGAAGACCTTTGGGTGTAGACAGTGTATTCTATTCATCTTGGGTATTCTCTTTTCATCT
>PVKS010036380.1:0-19410 GCA_004027875.1 Aplodontia rufa | reverse complement strand
TGACTGGTGTAAGGTGATATCTTAATGTGGTTTTCATTTGCATTTCTCTGATTACTAGTGATTTAGAGCACTTTCTCATGTATTCATTGGCTTGATCAATGTCCTCTGGTGAGAAGTCTCTATTTAGCTCTTTGGCCCATTTATCAATTGGGCTGTTGGTGTTTTTGTAGTTGACATTTTTGAGGATTTTATAGATTCTAGATATGAGACCCTTGTCTGTGGAATCATACTCCATGCAGGATGTTTTTAAAGAAAATTTTATTACTTCCTAAGTCCTGGTTTGTTTGGGGTTTTTTGTTTTGTTTTGTTTTTTAGAGAGAGAGGGACAGGGAGAGAGTGAGAGAGAATCAGTTTTTTATTTAGTTTTTCATGTGGCCTTTGATGCTCAGACACTTCGTTATGTGTGTGGTGCTGGGGTTCAAACCTGCGTACTCACACATGCCAGGCAAGTGCTCTAACCGCGGAGCTACCACTCCAGTCCCCTTTTTGTTTGCTTTTTTTTTTTTTTTTTTTTTAAGAGAGAGGGATAGTGAGAGAGACAGAGAAAGAGAGAAACAATTTTATTTAGTTTTTCACATGGCCTTAGTTGCTCCAACACTCAGTTGTATACGTGGTGCTGGGGTTTGAAGCCGGGTCCTCGTGCTTGCCAGGCAAGCGCTGAAACCGCTGAGCCACCGCTCCAGCCCTTTTGTTTGCTTTTTAAGAGAGAGAGAATCAACTTTATTTAGTTGATGAAAAAAATCTGGTTTTCATTGCTCCAATACTTCAGTGTGTACGGTGTAAATGTAGCACTGGGGTTTGAACCCACGTCCTTGTGCATGCCAGACAAGCACACAACCCCTAAGCCGCTGCTCCAGCTCCCTAAGTCCTAGTTTTTAGAGCTGTGTTCTGATTATTGATTTTTTTGTGAACTACTGTATTAAAAGATATTTTACAGTGCTGGGCATATAGCTCAGTGGTAGAATGTTTACTTAACATGTGTGAGGCCCTGAGTTCAATCCCCAGAACCACGCACACAAAAAGAGACATTTTAGAAAATCTATTTTTCTCAAAAGTGTTAAATGTCTATTCCAAAACTGTATTTAACAGGAACATATCTATATATGTATGTAGGAAGATTTCCAGATCTTTTTATCACCACTTAGAGAAGTAGTCGATTCCAATTGATAAAGGTGATGAAAAAAATTGATCATTTATTTCATTAATTTTTTTTCTGTATGAGATCCCAGTATTGCTGCTAAAAGGTCTGTCATTGCTATTGCTCAAAACTAAAGGTGGGTATTTTTTGTTGTTGTTGTTGTTTGTTTAAAAAGGCATTTAAGGGATGAACTATGGTGAATGAATGTCATCACAAAGAGGTAGGCAGGGTAAAACACAATAGGGTAAAAACCAGATGTTTTATACAAAAAGCATTCCATTTTTCAAGTAAAATTCCTTCCACTATAGGAAATTAAATCTGTATTTACTATCTAAACATATATGTTAACAATGTACGTTGCCTTTAGAAACATGTTACTCTTTCACTATCTCCACTCAGTGAATGATACCAGTATGTCTCAGTGAGGGCTTCCTTTTGCTGATTCTTCATCAGACTGGAATTCCTGCTGGGAAGTTGGCTGAGACTCAGGAAATGCAGCTCACCACTGAAACACAAGAAATCAGTTTTTCAAAGCTGTAAGGTAAGCTTACTAGCAGTCCAATTGGTATTTTAAATATTTCTCTACCCTATCAACCTACCCATAGTCTTTAAGAAAAAAAAAAGTACAGTTGATATTAAGTTTTACCAGGTTTGAAGAGTATTGATTTCTTGTGGTGAGATACTTTTATTTGGTGAGCTGCATTTTCCAGGCCTTGAACCTGGTAATCATGTTGTCGACATACTGGTTTCTGTGTCTAGGCTAATTTTGCTATTCATAAAGTATGTGAGTGTTAACTATATTTTTTAAATGAACGCAAATAAATACATACACATACATGTTCATTTAAATACATATGATTTTTTTTTTTTTTTTTTTTTTTTTTTTTTGCTATATGGGAAAAAGGGTGCCTGTCCTAATTTTACTCTCCTGGGTGTAGGATTTGGGATATTGGAATAAATGAATAAATGAGAAGAGACAGAAGACATGGAGTTTTTTGTTTCATTTTGTTTTCCATGTGAGCGTTGTTTTATTGTCGAGGATATTCTGTTTTACTCCTTAAATCTCTATACTCCTATACATAACATTTAAATGTGGGGAGGGGAGGTTTGAATGAACTCAGAGAAATCTCTGGTAAGCAAGAAATTTAAAGGTTGAAAAAAAGGATATTCATCCTCAGGAATATACCTTTATGTTGTTGAATATTTAAGAGTCAGGGCAGAAAGATTCTAAGCCAGGAAGTGGAAAGGAATAGAGGAAATAGGGTTTTAAAACAGAACTCACTGTTTTAAATTTTAAAGGAACCGTCAGGTATACCATTATGTACATAGATTTTGCAGGGAAAAAAAGGATCCAAAGTATTTATCACTTGCCTTTCTCTATGTGAAGATGTGAAACTTGTGGAAGTATTTAAATGATTGTGCTGTGGAAACAGTAAATTTTTAAGAACAATTAGATGTGTTAAACTTTTGAAAACCTCTTTTAAACACCTAAAGTCAGTTTGGCATATAAAATTGTGCCATCTATTACTTGGTTTGCTACAAAAGCTTTCATATTTGGCATAATCATTTTCCTAATTTGCAGTTGTATTTATAACTTTTGGAAAACATCTCAATATTAATTATTACACAAGCAGTCTACATATATGTGTGTGTGTGTGTGTGTGTGTGTATACGTATAATAGAAAAGTTAGAGAATATGTGTAAGCATATTTTTTCTTTTCTTTTTCTTTTTCTTTTTTTGGGTACCTGGGCTTGAACCCAAGGGCACTGAGCCACAGCCACAGCTCTTTCTTTTTCTTTTCTTTTTTTTTTTTTAAGATAGAGAAGAACAGTGAGAGAGAAGCAATTTTTATTTAGTTTTTCATGTGATTTTCATTGCTCTGATACTTCATTGTGTACGTGGTGCTGGAATTTGAACACGCGAACTCCACATGTCAGGCAAGTGCCATAACCGCTGAGCCACTGCTCCAGCCCCTTATTTTTTATTTTGAGACAGGGTTTCACTAAGTTGCTGAAGCTGACTTGGCTTTGAACTTGTGATCTTCCCTCAGTCTGCTGAGCTGCTGGGATTACAGGCATAGATGTATATTGCCCAATTATTTCCTTAAATGCTTAGCAGTGAAATTCCTGGATTAGTTCCTCTGAATTTTGGGGAGCCATTTTCCTTGGATTTTTCTTTGCTGTACCTACCCAAGCTTCCTGAAGCAGTAATAGCTTGGAAAATATTTAACAGGATAGCTTGGGAAATAAAGGAATTCTGCTATGGCTGTGTTGCTATTGCTTTATTTTGAACTGCAGTCACACTGATTTCCCCAAGTTCCCATAGTAGTTTTTCAAAATTTGTTGTTTACTTAAAGGAAACCTGAGCATTATGGACCATTTCTACTTTTTAAAACAATGTTAATAAGGACTGTGTATTTAGAGACAGAAAATGTCAATTTCCTTGATCACTATCATGGACTGTACTTGCTGCTCAAACCAAAATAATATATGATTTTGTGTGGAAAGGCAGGTGGCATTTTGAGATATATCACATTATGAATTGTGAATCTTTTTGTAATATCTATATAAGATACTTCTGTGTTCCCTGACATTGCCATAGGTATAATGTTGTCATGAGCAGAGCAGCAAGGCATTCAGCTCAGAGAAACAGAAACTTAACCAGGGAGTAAATGGGAAGGATCAGTGAGATGACTAATAGAGCATTATTCCCAAAACTTTATATAGATAACATTTTTACATTACTAGGCAAAACTGATTTTGGAATACGTAATGTAGTTTGTACTACTAGCTTAAAGAAAAGTCAGAGAGATGAACTTGTATCACATATCAAGAAACACTTCTTGACTTTCTTTGAGTTACAGCAGTGAACAGATTCTTTGGGAAGTAATCAGAATTCACCTGTATGGCAACAAGGTGACAAAGCTTTCTCCATTTACCTTTTGTCTCTGGATGAAATATAATGGCACAGACAATACCATTATCAAATGAAATGTAGACATGGGTCTCAATGTCAGGGCCATGTTTTGAGAAATGCATCATTAGCTAGTTTTATCATTGTACAAAATTCATAGAGTATGCCTATACAAACTAAGACTACCAGACTTCACTGAGTGATATAATCATGTATATGGTCTACCATAGACCAAAATAACATTATACAGCATACAATTATGTATAAAATGATAAGGACTAATGTAATAGCTCAGTGGTATAGTGCTTGCTTACCATATCCAAACCCTGGGTTTGATCCTCAGTAATTCAAAAGATACAATAAATTAAATAAAACATATTTGGTTCTAGAATGGGATGTAGATAATTATTCACAAGTCATCTTTTTCTTAAAGTTTCAAAACTTCCAATGAGAGGCTGGAGCGGTGGCTCAGCGGTTACCGCGCTTGCCTGACAAGCACAAGTACGCGAGTTCAAACCCCAGCACCATATGCACAATGAAGTGTCTGAGGAATGAAAGTCACATGAAAAACTAAATAAAAATTGCTTCTCTCTTTCTCTCTCTCTCACTGTCCCCTCGTTCTAAAAAAAAAAAAAAACAACTTCCAATGATAGTTTAATTTTAGTTCTTCCTTGAAAAGTGGGTACATTTCTTTAAAAAATACGCTGTTAATAAGCTTGGTTGAGGGGCCTGGAATGGTGGCTGAGTGGTTTCGGCGCTTACCTGGCATGATCCTCAAATGAAAAACTAAATAAAATTGATTCTCTCTTTCTCTCTCTCACTGTCCCTCTCTCTTAAAAAAAAATTTGTATATATATATATAAGCTTGGTTGACTTCAATGATATCTAAAAGTTTAAGGACATTATTTTGGTGGTGGTAATATTTTTATACTATTTAAAGTATTAAAGTATATGTCCAAAATGACAGGTACAAATCTACCTAGACCATTGAGCAAGCTTTGTCAAACAGAAACCTGCACACCAAAACACCATAGACCTGCTCCATCAGAATGCGGAGAAGAGTTTACAATAAGGGGGGGATGGCAGAGGTGCCAGGGATTTAACCCAGGGGCACTTAATCACTGATCCACATCCACAGCACTTTCAATTTTTTTATTTTAAGGCAGGGTCTTGCTAAGTTGCTGAGCCTAGCCTCAGAGTTGTGATCCTCCTGCCTCAGCCTCCCAAATCTCTGGGATTACAGGCATGTAATCCTGTAATTACATGCCCAGCTACAACAGATGTTTTGAAGAGCTCCCCTAGTGTTTCTCTTACACACCAGTTGCCTAATGGATACTTTCACAACACTTCTTTTTTTTTTTTTTTTTTAAGAGAGAGGGACAGTGAGAGAGACAGAGAAAGAGAGAAACAACTTTATTTAGTTTTTCACATGGCCTTAGTTGCTCCAACACTCAGTTGTGTACGTGGTGCTGGGGTTTGAAGCTGGGTCCTCGTGCTTGCCAGGCAAGCGCCGAAACCGCCGAGCCACTGCTCCAGCCCCCACAACACTTTTTATAAGAGCATACCTGATAGGCAGAGTAGAAGATGAAAAGTTTTATAGTTTTTAAATTTAATTTCAAGGTCTACTTTTCCCATTAATATTTCACCATGAAGTCTACCTGTCTTTATATAGTAATATATTTTCTTTTCTCACTCCTGGTATAATGATGTAATTTTTAAAAGTATTGTACATTTGTGTTGATGATGTGTTCTTGTCCTGTCTTCATCATCTGAGTTAGAAATTAATGCAGAATAGAGATTACATATGGTCCTTACATATGTTAATAGATGAATAAATCTATACCTTCACCTATATATCTAATAATTGTTGACTACTCTTTTCAATGTACCATAATAGTGATAACTAACATATTGAAATTTTATATATTTCCATTTAGAGCAGAATTATAGAGGATTTCTTGTTTGTTTTTCAATACCAGAGGAAAAATAAAAAAATCTTGAAATTTTTCCATATGGTTTAAATGCTGGTATAGTAAATGACCTATTTCTCTTTTTTACCTTAGTGCATGTTCCTTAATACTTAGAAATACTTTGAGGCATAAATCAGGTATCTTTTAAAGAACTAAATAATAATAATAAGTTTATGAATAGTCATTTCAGACTCACTCAAATTGTGTGAGGAAACTAAACACTTCCCAGGTTTTCTATGTAGATAATTACTTTGAGATGAATAGTGGTTGTCTGTAAATTTTACTCTTCCAAAGTCCTGCCTGGCTTTGGGATTACCAGAATGACAGTCTCTCAACTGTACATTTTATTTTTTAAAGGAACACTGTTACATTTTTCTTTTAAGAGAGAGGGATAGTAAGAGAGAGAAAGAGAGAATCAGTTTTATTTAGTTTTTCATTTGGCTTTCATTGCTTTGACACTTCATTGTATATGTGGTGCTAGGGTTTGAACCTGGGTCTTTGTGCATGCCAGGCAAGCACTGTTACCACCAAGCCACTAAGCCACCCCTCCAGCCCCTCAACTATACGTTCTTTATTTTGGTATTAAGTGTAACTAATACTTATATGGTGCTCACTAATTTAATCCTCTTGACTACTTTGTTAAGTGGGTGTTATTATCTCCATTTGACAGATGAGGAAACTGAGGCACAGAAAGTTTGATAACTCCTTCCAAGTAACTCAGTAAGATTCTATTATGGTAAGATTCTAACTCACCAAAGTCTCAAAGTCTGACCTTTTTTTTTTTTAAGTCTCATTATAAGAAGAAATTCAAATGAGCTGAATTAAAAGTTATTTTAATTTTAGAGAAGGTTGTACTTTTTTAAATGTGATACATTTACATGTAGTGAATTTCACAGATCTTAAATATACAATTCAATGAGTTTTGACAAAAATATCAATACACCAATATATTCTCAGTTAAGATATAGAACATTTTCATCACACCAGAAAGTTCCTTGGTGTCCACTGCAGTCTGTCAATCCCCACTTATCCATAATCAACCATTCCTTTCTTTTGTGTATTGTTTTGTCTATTCGTTTTTGGTTTTTTGTTTTTGTTTTTTTTTTTTTTGGTAGCAGGGATTGAACCTGGAGGTACTTAATCCTCAGCCACATCTCTCCAGTCTCTTTTTTTTTTGCAGGGGGGTGTGGGAGGGTAGCATCCATGGTTTTAATTTGTTTGGATAATAGTTAACACAGAAACACTACACTCCATGTACAATTACCAATATTTTATACAGTTCATATTTCAGTGCATCAACACTAATCACACTGTATGTACATGTTTCTAAAGTCAGTGCATTATCACCAAGTTTTACACAGAAATTTACAAGGTGAATGTACTTAATAGTTAATTTAATAAATTTTCTGCTAGTTCATTAATTTAAAAAATTAATTATAACCAATATAACAAATACAGATCACATATTAGTAGATTGTGCTACCTGCTTAAATAAAACACTTGTAAGGAAATTATTTAAAACTTCTGCTTTTTCATGGGGCTTGTCCAGGTAGGAATGGAAAATCTTGAAACTACAAAGTGTGCATTTTGTTTGACTTTACTGTATCATACCATTTAGGTCACTACTTCCTACTTGCAATTAGTAGTCTTCTGAAAAGAGTTTCAATTTAGATAGCCATTTAATACAACTTTTCCAAATGCTCTGAGATCTAGGTAGTTACTGGCCTCAGAAATCAGAACACATTGGTATTTATTACCTGTAAGGAAGGAAAGGTAATAGAATCTGACAATAAATGAGAATCAGCTTCTAGGGTCTAAATGAATTTTTAAAAAGACCAAAAATAAGCAGATATATTTCCTTTGAATATATATTAAGAAACAACACAGCAAAAAATACTTCCAGAAATAAATAATATATATACTTTTGTTACAGTCTTGAGTAATCAGAGGGAATCCAGTCGTTTTTATTTTGTGTTTTGAGACAGGGTCTAAGTTGCTGTGAGGATGGCTTTGAACTTGGAATCCTCATTCCTTAGCTTCCCAAGAAGCTGGGATTAAAGGCTTGCACCACTGTGCCTGACTGTTTTACCTACTATTAATTTTCCTACAGGTGAATCATAGAGAATCGTATAGTTTGTGCCCTATCTGGTTTGTTTTGCTCAATATTTGCAAATAAAATCTGATTAGAGTATTACAATTTGGTCATTTCTTATTTTTTTTAAGAGAGAGAGAATTTTATTTTTTCATCTGGTTTTTGTTTTTCTGACAGTTGTGTATGCAGTGTTGGGGTTTGAATCCAAGTCCTCACATATGCCAGGCAAGCACTGTAACTGCTGAGCCACCGCTCCAGCCCAGTCATTTCATTTTTTGAGAGAGATATGTATTTTACATTATAAAGGAATCACTAGCTTTTTCTTTCTCCCCATTTTCCAACTATATAGTAGTAAATCAGTTCATGAACTACTTTATGTATTGTAGAAACTACCTAGTATTAAGCAGAATTCTTTTCAAAATTAGACTATATTAATTCCTAGTTAGCTTTAGTTAATAGTTAAATTACATACCTAGATTATAGCAGGAACTTGCATTTTTCTATCCATTTGTTAGTCTGTATTTCACTTTCCTCCTAGGTTTTCGGCTTGCCCAAGAAAATATGAAAAACATTCTTCTTTCCCTCTTGAGAGTCCCAATCCTAAATGTCTTGGAAGAACTTTCCTTCTTAGCTGCAGAAAAGAACAGATTGTGAGACTTTGTTGTTTGCAAAGTCCAGTTTATGACATCCAGGCTTTTGATTGGTTAAATAAACTTGTTAGAAAAACCTGTCCAGGGAGCTGGAGTGGTGGCTCAGTGGTTACGGTGCTTGCCTGTCATATTTGAGGACCTGGGTTCAAACCCCAGCACCATATACACAGCTAAGTGTCAGAGCAACAAAGCAAAAATAAATAACATTGGTTCTCTTTTTCTCTTACTCTCTCCCTCTCTCTCTAATACAAAGAAAATAAAAAGCCTGTCCATACATAATTGATTTCACATGATAAAATAATGACTTTGTTTATTAATACTTTGTAATTTGACAAAGTGCCAGAATGTCTATTCAGATAAAGCTTTATCAGAAGAAATTCGGCTCAGGTTGACTGTAACAGTGCTGTGATCAAAGGCCACTGCAACTGCCAAGTTGCTTTCTAAGGTTTAAAGTTCATTGCTTTATCATACCTTGTTTTTTTTTTTTGCCACCTTCAAATGAAAAGAAGAGGTGTCTTTATCCTGGATAAGTTTTCTGTTGTCACAGAGAATTCTTTAATACTTTGAGATTTTGGAAGTTTGGAAGCATTTAGTTAATTATCACTCCATAGTATTTATAATTAGAAGATTTGGGAAAATATAGCTAGTTTTTTTGTTTTTGTTGTTATTGTTTTTAAGAGAGAGAAAGACAGAATCAATTCTAGTTTTTCATCTGATTTTCTGTGCTCTGACACATTGTTGTGTATGTGGTGCTACGGTTCGAATCCAGTTCCTTGTACATGCCAGGCAAGTGCCATAACCACTGAGCCACTGCTCTAGCCCCTTGATAGTGTTTTTTTTTTTTTTTTTTTTAGAAAGAAACAACTTTATTTAGTCTTTCACATGGCCTTCATTGCTCCAACACTTAGTTGTTTACGTGGTGCTGGGGTTTGAACCCCGGTCCTCGTGCTTGCCAGGCAAGTGCCCGAAACTGCTGAGCCATCACTCCAGCCCCTCCCCTTGCTAGTGTTTTAAATATTTCTCATTCAGTCATTTGTGTGAAATTGGATGTGGCAAAGACAGAAATGCTTTAAAGGGTGTAAAAGATTGTTTTTAATCCTGCTTTGGTTTCCAAATAATTCTATATTTTTTTCAGAATTCTTTTTTTTTTTTTAAGAGAGAAAGTAAAAGAAAGAATTTTATTTTATTTTTTCATCTGTTTTTTGTTTTTTTGACACTTTTGTGTATGTGGTGCTGGGGTTCAAATCTGGGTCCCTGCACAGGCCAGCAAGTACTCCACTGCTAAGCCATCACTCCAGCCCCCTAAAATTTCTTTTTTAAAAATCACAAAATGACTTGATTTTCTCCCTTTTGATTTCATGAACTGTAGCTGTCAAATAACAGAAGGCAAATGTAAGGACAGGGAGAACGTGAAAAAGCTAAAAAGGAAAGGTCACCAATTAGACTCTGCTTTTATAAAAAAGTACGTACTAAATTAGGAAATTTCCAATGTTGGGTAACAGTAGCAGGTTTAACATGAGTAGTTATCAGACACTCAAGATGTTCTTCAGCTCCAGTACAAAGTTCATTATTCTGCCTGAGTCCTAGAGAAGTCTTAGCTAGCTCTGTCTCAAAAGAAAAAGTTTTTTGATATGAGCTCTTTTCCGTCCCTCTGTATTTACCTGATTCAGACTGACCTATAATGCCCAGTTAGTTATCTATCTATCTATTCTAGGTTATACTTACCTATTTATATTATCTAGATTAATAAATAATGTTCACTGTAGCAGAAAAAGCTAAAACAATGTGAATTCCTATCAGCATGAAAATTGCTCAATCAGTTGTGGTATATTCACCCCACCACCACCAAGAAATGTTATGGAGACATCAAACAATGACTTGAAGCTTTTTCAGATGACTCAAAGGGAGGGATTTCCATTGGTATTATGTTATGTTAGAAAAGCAACATACAGGGCTGAAGTGGTGGCTCAGTGGTTGGAGCACTTGCCTGGCATGGCATGCCTGAAGACTAGGCTTTGAACCCTTGCCCTATATACACAACTAAGTGTCAGAGAAAAGAAGCCCAGATGAAAAAATTAATAAAATCAATTCTCACCACCACCACCAGTACCACCACACTTCTCTCTCTCTTTAAAAGAGAAAGAAAAAGAAAAGCAAGCTACAGCTGGGCATGATGGCACATACTTATAATCCCAGCTGCTCTGGAGGCTGAGACAGGATTGCAAGTTCAAGACCAGCCTTGGAAACTTAACAAGGCCCTAAGCAACTTAGTGGGATCCTGTCTGAAAATAAACAAAATGGCTGAGAATGTAGCTGAGTGGTAAAGCATCTCTAGGTTCATTCCCCACTACCAACCCCCTCCCCAAAAAAGAAAGAAAAAAAAAAGAAAGATACAGAAAAAAGTATACAATATTGCATTTTTGTAAAACAATTGTGATTTTAAAAACACCCAAAAGTATGTTTGTGGTTATAAAGTACTGACAAAAATAGGATACATATTAGTTTACAAATATGGGTGGGGCTGGGCTCTTTGGTACCTGCCTGTGATCCCAGTGGCTCAAGAGGCTGAGGCAGGATGATCGAAAGTTCAAGGCCAGCCTCAGCAATTAAGCACCCCTGGGTTCAGTCCCTTCTATGAAAAAAAAAAAAAGAACTGATATGGGTTGGGTGCTGATGTAGGTAGTATAGGGAAGAAGGAATCAGTGAAGGAGAGGGGAAGATATTTAATGAAAGAATTCAGTAAGATGTGATTACCCAGGCTAGAGTGGTGGCTCAGTGGTTGCCCTGCATGCATAAGGAACCGGGTTCGAACCCCAGCACCACATATACGACTGTCAGCTAAGCAAAGGCCAGATGAAAAAATAAAATTGATCCTCTCTCTCTCCGCCCCCCATCCCTTAAAAAAAGAGAGTAAAGAAAGGGGACATATTATAAATAGGTAAAAGGAGAAGAGATTGGAATTTTCTCATAGATAAGAAGAAATTAATTGTATAATAACTGGGGGAATGATAAGAATAAAGTTGGCTGAGTCACCAAAGACCATATATTATGCATTGTCCTTTATATGAAATCTCTGCAAAAAAGCAAATACCTGGACAAAAATAAATTAGTGGTTGGAAATTAGTGGAGCAATTGGGAAAAAGTGGGGAATAACTGTTCATGGACAAGGGATTTCATTTTGGATTTATGAAATGTTCCAAAATTAACAACATGGTGACTATATTTAGCTATATTGTATTGCTGGAAAATGCTGAGAATTGATATGAAGTGTTCTCATCAAAAAAACTGATAACTATCTGAGATATTGCATATGTTCATTAGCTAAATTTAGTCATTCCATAATGTAAATACACAGAAAATGTATACAATTTTATCATTTTAAAAAATAAGTTGGGGGTCTGGAGCAGTGGCCCAGTAGTTACAGCACTTGCACGGCATGCGCAAGTACACAGTTCAAACCCCAGCACCCACATACACAGCTGAGTGTCAGAGCAATGAAGACCATGTGATAGTCTCTCTCTCTCTCTCTCTCTCTCTCTCTCTCTCTCTCTCTCTGTCTCTCTCTGTCACGCTCACTCTCACTGTCCTTCTTTTAGAAAAAAACAGAAAATGTTGGGGGGCTGAAGCAGTGGCTCAGCAGTTGGAGCACTTGCCTGGCATGCATGAGGACCTGGGTTTGATCCCCAGCACCACATACACAAGTAAATGTTGGAGAAACAAAGGCCAGATGAAAACATAAACTTGATTCCCTCGCTCTCTCTCTCTTTCTAAAAACAAAAGAAAAGAAAATAAGTAGGGCTGAAGCAGTGGCTCAGCGTAGAGTGCTTGCATGAGCAAGGACCCAGGCTCAAACCCCAGTAACCACGTGCACAACTAAATGTCCGGAAAACAAAAATCGGATGAAAAAATAAATAAAATTGATCCTCTTTAAGAAAAAAAAAAAAAAAAAAACGGGCTGCAGCAATGGCTCAGCAGTTTCAGCGCTTGCTTGGCAAGCACGAGGACCCGGGTTCAAACCCTAGCACCACGTACACAACTAAGTGTTGGAGCAACAAAGGCTATGTGAAAAACTAAAGTTGTTTCTCTCTTTCTCTGTCTCTCTCTCTTTAAAAAAAAAAAAAAAGTAAAAATAACTCATTGTGATGATGGTTGCACAATTCTGTAAGTATCCCAAAAATTATTGAATTATAGGGCTGCAGCGGTAACTCAGCGATATGGCACTTGCCTGACATGGGCAAGAATGCGGATTCAAACCCCAGCACAAGGAAGTTGCATGAAAAACTAAATACAATTTATTCCCCCCCCCATCCCTGTCTTGAAAAATAAAAATAAAACTATTGAATTATATACTTAAGTGGGTGAATTGTATATGTGACATATCTCAATAAATGTATTGAGATATTTGTAAAAAAATTAACAGATAAATTGGGGGACATCTGGTAGAGAACATTAAAATCTAGGCCTGAGGGTATGGATTGGATCTATTGGGCAGCAAAAAGCTGTTGCAGGGGGCTGGAGCAGTGGCTCAGCGATTTTGGTGGTTGCCTGGCATATTTGAGGATGTAGATTCAAACCCTAGCACCATGTACACAATGAAGTGTCTGAGCAACAAAGTCCACATGAAAAACTAAATAAAATTGATTCTTCTTCCAATTCTCATCTATCTGTTAAAAAAAAAAGCTATTGCAGGTTATGAATATGGAATGGACTTTCCATGTTCTCTCTATTGTTAGCCTCTTTTTTCTCTTTGTTTAATGATTTGTTTATTTTTGTGGTCTGGAAATCAAATCCAGAGCCTCATGAATGTGAGACAAGCACACCTCCAAGCCCTGTCTTTAGGATTTTAATTATAACAGTATATGCCTCATTAAAACAAAATCAGCTTGCCTAGCACACACGAGGCCCCGAGTTCGATCCTCAGCCCTGAAAAAAACAAAAATGAAAAACAAAATCAGGGCTGTCTGGAGCAGTGGCTCATCAGTTTTTGGCACTTGCCTGGCATACAGGAGGACACAGGTTCTAACCCCAGCACCATATACACAACGAAGTGTCAGAGCAGTGAAAGCCACATGAAAAAGTAAATAAAATTGATTCTCTCTTTCTCTCTCAGCAACCCTTTCTCTCTCTTTTAAAAAAAAAAAATCAGTGTGCTGGAGCCTGGCATGTGGGAATACACAGGTTCAAAACCCAGCACCATGTATATAACAAAGTGTCATAGCAATGAAAACCACGTGAAAAACTAAATAAAATTGATTCTTTCTTTCTCGCTGCCCCTTACTGTCTTTTAAAAAAATCAAATAATACAAAAGCATGTTAAATAGAAAATTTCGTTCTCTAATCTCACTCCTCATAGGTCACTCACAGTAAATGATTCTTTTATAGAATGTTTTTCTTTACCTTATTCTCTTTCATACAGCATAGTTTCAGTCATCTGTTATTCTAGGCCCTGGAAATTCTGGGCAGACAGACAAAAGAAAAAAATCTATATCCTTGTGGAACATGTATCTTTGGGGGAAGTCATACACAGATAATGCCACCTTTCTACCCAGGGCAACTTTGACTTCCACACAGTAATGTTCAGTAGATATTTTACTGGATGAGTAACAGAATGAACAAAAGATCTGAGACAGATTTTTTTTTTTTTTAAGAGAGAAGGACAGTGAGTGAGAGAGAGAGACAGAATAAATTTTTATTGAGTTTTTCACATGGCTTTTGCTGCTCAGACACTTAGTTGTGTGCATGGGTGCTGGGGTTTGAACCCGTGTACTTGTGCGTGCCGGGCCTCCACTCCAGCCCCTGAGACAGGTCTTAAGGGTCATGATCCGTTTTCAGATGTGACTAACATGACTGCATTCAACTATAATTTCTTTCAGGTTTTGTACAGAGGTAGACATTTCAAACCTGACTGTTTTGGGGTCTTTTGGTTGTTGTATTTTGTTTTTCTTTGTTTTTCTGCTGGGAATCAAACCTAGGACCTCTCATGCCAGGAAAGCACTTTACCTCTGAGCCACAACCCCAACCCAATTTGACTAATCTTGTGTGCTATGAGGAGATAGAGCATAAATTGAAGAAATGAACTTTGGTGTGTCTGTCTAATATTACGCTACCTTAAGTACTTTGGTGCTATAGACATGCAAAGCATCACTTTTATTTGTCATTTCTAGGGGAGGTGACTCCAGGACTATCTCAGGTGGAGTACGCACTTCGCAGACACAAACTGATGTCTCTGATCCACAAGGAAGTGCAGGACCAGAGTGGGACAGACCAGACAGTAGTTGTGCTCTCCAATCCCACATACTTCATGAGCAACGACATCCCCTACACTTTCCACCAAGACAATAATTTCCTGTACCTGTGTGGATTCCAAGAGCCTGATAGTATTCTGGTCCTTCAGAGTCTGCCTGGAAAGCAATTACCATCACACAAGGCCATGCTTTTTGTGCCCAGGAGAGACCCCAGTCGAGAACTTTGGGATGGCCCTCGATCTGGCACAGATGGAGCAATAGCACTAACTGGAGTTGACGAAGCCTATACACTAGAAGAATTTCAACATCTGGTACCAAAGCTGAAAGGTAACAAGTGGGATCAGAGTCCAGTCCCAGACCTCGGTAGTTTTTCTTTCCTAAAATAATGACCTTAGCAGCATTTCTCTGAGCACTCCAGAAAACTGAGCTACTATAAAGACTTTCTGTATCCATTTGTTAACCTTTACTAGGTTATTCATTAACACAGACTATTAACCATTCTAGTTTGAAACTCCAGAGAATTTCCTTTTAAGGTAAAGGGTAGATTGGGTGCATTGGTGTACATCTGTAATCCCAGTGACTCAGGAAGCCAGCTGCAACAACTTAGTGAGACCCTGTCTCAAAATGTGAAAAATAAGGGGCTAGAGCAGTGGCTCGGCAGTGGTTACCACACTTGCCTGGCATGCACAGGTACACAAGTTCAAACCCCAGCACCACATACACAACGGAGTATCAGAGGAATGAAGGCCACATGAAAAACTAAATAAAAATTGATTCTCTCTCTCTCTCTCCCTCTCTTTCTTAAAAAAAATTTTTTTTTAAATAATAAAAAAGGTTGGTGGTGTAGCACCTCGAGGTTCAATCTCCAGTACCCCCTGCCCCACCAAGATTCTTTTAAATAAAATAAAGTGAAGGGTGGGCATGGATCTCACTTCAGTAGCACTGACCAGGAGTTGGAGTTATAGCTCAGTGACAGAGCACTTGCTTCCCACGCTTGAGGCCCCAGTAACCCTACCCCAGAAAAAGAACACAGACTATCTGATTAACCTTTGACCACTACTTCTTATCATAGTTATCTTGCCACCTTTTCAAAAGGAGGTACTGTTCTCGTACAATGATCCATATATCACCTGCTTTGGAATTACCTCTCATATTAGAATTGCAAATACATTATATATATTAGAAATGTAAAGTCTGAGTCTCCTACCTCCTGCATTCTAAATCAGAATGTGCATTTTAACAAGATTCTCAGGAGATTCATATCCATAGCTGAGTTCTTGACCCCTTGAAATAGTTTCTTTCGAGGGCTGGAGCAATGGCTCAGCAATTACAGTGCTTGCTGACATATGTGAGCACGCGGGTTCGAACCCCAGTACCACGTACACAAGTTAAGTGTCAGAGCAACGAAAACTGCATGAAAAAATTTAAATAAAATTGATTCTCTCTCTCCCATTCTCTCACTGTCCCTCTCTCTCTTTAAAAAGAAAGAGTTTCTTTCTCTACTTTTATTCTGGTGAAAAAAAATTTTTTTTCCATACTGGAGATTGAACCCAAGAGTGTTCTATTTCTGAGCTACATCTCCAACCTTTTTAAAATTGATTTTATTTTGAGACAGTATCTCTTTAAGTTGCCCAGGCTGGCCTTAAACTTGTGATCCTCCTGCAATTCTAAAAGAGTTATTTTTTAGAAAATGAGCTCAGTAAAGACTTACAAGCCGTGCGAGAAAATCAGACTTTAGCATCATATTATCACAATATTAAATCACAATTTCCTAACTTACTTATCTATGCTAGTTCCAAATTTGGCTTTAAGAGACGGGGTCTCACTAAGTTGCCAACACTGGCCTCAGACTTGGAATCCTCCTGCCTCATCCTCCTGAATAGGTATGCTTCACCATTCCCAGCTCTAAGTGACTTTTGAATACTTCAAGAATAAAATTTTCTTAGAGCTGGAGATTTACAAGGATCACTAAGGAGAGTTGATAATATATTTTTTTTAAAGAGGGAGAGAGGGATAAAATCAATTTTATTTATTTTTTCATCTGGCCTTCGTTTCTCCAACATTCAGTTGTATACGTGGTGCTGGGGTTCAAACTCAGGTCCTTGGACCTGCCAGGCAAGTACTTTAACCGCTGAGCCACCACTCCAGTCCCAGTTGGTAATATTTCTAATGTGGTACAGGTTCTGGAGAAAGTTCCAGAAGAAGAATCCCAAATCATTCTGGGTGATAAAAATTTCCCCAGAATAGCTGGGCACAGTGGTATTCACCCTAAAATCTCAGCTACTGTGCTGGGGATATAGATCAGTAACTAAACATTGATGAGTTCAGTCCCTGGTACCAAGAAAAAAAAATTTAAACCTGAAAAACGTTGAGCTATGATTTCATATGCTAAGAACAAGTAATAGAGATTGTTTGAGTTTTCCAAAAATAACACATTTCCTTCTGTCATGAGCAAGATATTTCCCAGCAATGTACATGTAAAAACCATTTTTATTTGAAAATATTTAAGATAAGTGATTCATGAATCAGTGATTCATTTCCAATCAAAGTTTTCCATGTACTTTCTTCCCCCTTCTATCCCAAGATACTTTTCAGTCATCTAAAATATATAACCCTTCATACTTAGTTAGGAATATCATTCTTAGTTCATTGTCAGAAAAAAGAAAGAAAGAAAGAAAGGTTTAAATGTATATGTGGTAGAGCTGGAGAGGTGGCTCAGCAGTAGAGCACTTGCAAGGGCCTGGGTTCGAGCCCCAGCACACATACGCAACCAAGTGTTGGAAAAAACTAGATAAAAAAATAAAATTGATTCCCCCTTTTTAAAAAATGTGTGGGGCTGGAGCGGTGGCTCAGCAGTATTGCTCTTGCCTGGCATATGCAAGGGTCGTATGCAAGGGTATAGGTTCAAACCCTAGCACCACATACACAATGAAGTGTCAGAGCAACCAAAGCCACATGAAAAACTCTCTCTCTCCCCCCTCTTCCCCCTCTCTTAAAAAAAATGTACATGTGGTGTTAAGTATAAACCATTTTCATAATGAATCTTTATATCATATATCTCAGACACATATAGACAATTTCCTTAGGTCTCTAAAGTTAACATGATTGTTAGCCACGTACAGTGATGCACACCTGTAATCCCAAGGACTCAGAAGATTAAGGGAGGAGGATCACAAGTTCAAGACCAGCCTCAGCTACTTAGTGAGACCCTGTCTCAAAAAAAGATTAGGAATGTAGCTCAGGGGGCTGGAACACTGGCTCAGTGGTTGGAGTGCTTGCCTAGCATGCATGAAGCGGGTTCAAACATCAGCACCACATGCACAACTGAGTGTCAGAGAAACAAAGGCCAGGTGAAAAAATTAATAAAGTTGATTCTTTCTCTCTTTCCACCCCCTTATAAAAAAGGAATGTATGTAGGTCAGTTGTAAAAGTGTCCCTGGGTTCAATCCCCACTACCAAAAGAAAATTAACAGTATTGTTTACAACAAGAATAGAGAGAGGATGCAAAGAGAGAGTTTCTCTAGCAAGGAATAATTGCTCCCCGAAGTGAGAGAAGAACCTTGTTCCTTTAGTACTGAGATCATTATGTGAAGTAATCAGATAGCTTCAACCATTAAGTCATGATCTGAGCATTTTCTGCTCTGTTTTATGTGTAGTTATTCAGTAGTATTCTAGATTGAAGGAGGTGGTGGAGAACAATTGTTATAATTTTAACAGTTAATAAATAATAAAAATAAAGCTTAGAGGCTGGAGCACTGGCTCAGAAGTATGCTTGCCTGGCATGCACAAGGACCTGGGTTCAGGCCCCAGTGCCATGTACACAACTGGGTTGTCAGAGCAACGAAAACTAGATGAAAAAGCAAATGGGGTTTGTTCGTTCTTTCTCACTCTCCCTCTCTTAAAAAAGTTCCACATATCACCCACAAACACCAACATGTTGGGGAAGAAAAGCTGTGTATTAAGTCCCAGAATATCTTGTCATTTTCAGAGAATGACTTTTCTGGAGATTTATAATCAAACCTGTTGTCTCAGTCATGAAAGAGTTTTACTCAACCCTTCAGTGTTCACATTTCATATTTTATAGTTTTGACTTGCTAAAGTCATCATGACAGTTGGTATTTTTTTTTAATAATTATTTATTTATTTGGTACTGGGGATTGAACCCAGGGGGACTTTTTTCACTGAGCCACTTCAACCAGCTCTTTTTATTTTTTTATTTTGAGACAGGGTCTTATTAAGTTGCTCAGGGCATCTTTAAGTTGCTGAGGCTGGCTTTGAACTTGCAATCCTCCTGCCTGAACCTCCTGAGTCATTGGGATTACAGGCATGCACGCCCGGATAGTTTTGTTCTATTTCTTTAGCTCGTTCTTTTTTTTTTTCTTTTTTTTTTTTTAAGAGAGA
>PVKS010036379.1:0-19403 GCA_004027875.1 Aplodontia rufa | reverse complement strand
GGGGGGGGTGTTTGGAGGTAAATCTAATTTTCAGAATTTATTATATTATATATTATATTATTTCATTAGAAGCTTGTTTGTTCAACAAATAAATTTATGAATAAAAATATTAAAAACCTAAAGATATATTTGATACTTTAAAGAACTAATGTATATTTTATTTTGTCCATTTTTATTGGTTCTTTTTAGTTTTATGTGACAGTAGAATATAGAAGGACATAATTATGAAAGCATCGAGTATAAATTATTCTATTCAGTCCCCAGTATTTCCCCTTTCCATTGGAAGTTTGTCTCTTTTTAGTTTTACTTTTTTGTTACACACACACACAGTGCTGTAGCCCTCCACAGAGCTGGGATCTTCCGTATCACAGTCTTCCATCTCTATATCTTGTCCCCTAGAAGGTTTTCAGGGACAGTAACACATATGGAACTGTCCTCTCCTATGGCGATTGCTCTGCCTCCTGGTATTCCTCCTGAAGGACCTGACTGCAGCTGTTGTATGGTGAACTTTCTTTGTAATAAGTAAGAACATACTATAAAGTAACTGTGAAAAGTGTACTCTGATTAATACGTAGCCAGTGGCACAGTCATTCATTGTCATGATCAGGTATTATCTCCTGGGTATATTTGTCGTGTACTATTATTTATGTGACTGAGGGTGCAGTAGGTTCTTTTCCACCAGCATCACCACGACATGGTAATGTTTTGGCATGCAGTGTCATGACAGCCATATCTCTAGTTGATAGGATTTTTTCAGCTGCTATTAATCTTGTGGGACTGCCATCATATATGTGGTCCATCATTGAATGAAATGTAATGCAGCATGTGACGGTATTAACTTTAAATGTATTTTGTTTAACAAGTACATGTTAGTGAGGTTCCATGTGATATTTTGACACATGCATTTAGCATTCTCTGGCCAAATCAGGATAATTGGCATTTCTTTCTCCTTGTCATTTCCTTAAATGAGCCTTCATGCTACTGTCTTCTATATCTTCCTGAAGAATAATGGATTATTTTAAGCTTTGGTCATCTATTTCTGCTGCAGAGCTTTTTCCTTCTATTTAACTGGATTTTAATTGGATTACATATTTGTAAAGGTTTTGAAGTTTCTTATGTATTCTGGATGCTAATCTTCAGTCAGGTGAACAGCTGCCAATATTTTCTCTCATTCTGAAGGTCGTCGGTTCTGTTGTTGTGCTGGAGCTCTTTAGCTTGATGTGATCTTGTTGTTCATATTTCTTTTATTTCCCATGGTTTTGGGGTCCTAAAAGAAAATCATTGCATATTCCAATGTCTTATAGTGTTTCTCCTACTTTTTCCTTTAGTAGTTTTAGAGTTTTAAGTCTTACATTTAGATCTTTGATACATTTTGAGTGATTTTTGTAGAGGGTGAATGTATGAACTTTTATTAATTTGTCTTGTATATGATGAGTCTTTCCATCTGATCATGCAGATAATCATCTAACTCCAAGTTTTAAATATGTTGTTATTACATTTATTCGATTTGTTAGTATCCTCAAGAAAATACCTTTTATCCATATGTTGAAAATAAGTTATCTTTATTTTCATCACATATTTTGCTGTGGCCAGCTTTTATTTTTTTCCTTTCCATTTTTGGAAAGCCTATCAAATTTGACCTGTCATTTCTAATTTGAATTTGATGTTGTATATTATCATCTCTAATGTCTTTCAGTCCACCTTGGCTTTGTAATTGAGTTGTCTGTCTTTTACACAGTCCTGTTGGTGTGTTATGTTGTCATGCCAGCACCTGGGCTAGTCAGGGTGGAGTAGCTATGGCTGCAGGAATAAACTGTATAGGAGAAGCAAACTCTTTTCTTTCCTATGCTCACAAGATTTCTGACTCCAGATGTGTCATTTTTCCACAGTACCATCCTGGTATCCTTACATTCAGTTCAGTTCTGATATCATCTGCCTGGGGTTTGCTGAAACTCTGTAGTTTAAGACTGAGTTAAGTTTAACTCAGTCCCAAGATTACCTCCACAAGTGGGCCCCCATATTAGTCACAACTTTTAATTTTTAGATTGCAGGGCCCCATGGCCTCTTCTCAGGTTAGATTATTTGCTAGAATGGCTCACAAAACTCAAGCACATTTACCTGTTTATTATAAAGGATAATACAAGGAGTACAGGTAGAGAGCAAGGTGGAGAGATACATAGGGTGTGGTTCAAAGGGGTCCCAAGCACAGGAGCTTCTGCTGTAGAGTTGGAGCACATCATCCCCTGCGGATGTGTTCACCAAACTGGAAACACTTTTTCTGTGCTTAGGGATTTTTTTGTTTTGTTTTGATCTTTGCCACATAGGCATGACTGATCCTTAACTCAGTCTCTGTGGAGAATGGGGGTGGGACCAAAGGTTCTAAGCTTCTAATCAGGTCTTGGTCTTTCTGGTGACCAGCCCACATTCTCAGGCTATCCAGAATTCCACCAGGAGTCACCTAATCCGAGGAAAAGATTCTCCTATTGTTGAGGAATAAACCTTTTAAGAGCTCTGTGCCAGGAAAGGGGAAGGTACCAAGTATACATTTTTTATTATGTCACAAAAGCAGTTGTGAAATCTCTGCAATTTAAAGAAGAGTGTAATTTATGATGCTACATGTTCAGCTGAAGGTGACAGTGCTGTGCTACACACAGCCACTGAGTGACCTGAGCTGTTGGGGCCCCCTCTCTACTGGCCACTCCATCTGGGATGTGTCATGTTTTCAGTCCCAGCATTGTGTCCTCATTCTTCTAATTGGCCTCAAGTAGGGAGTTAACTCACCAAACTGTGTGTACCTAAAGGGAAAGGAGACAAGTGGGCACTGCAGATCTCTACCAGGAAATGTATGCTGTCGGTGTTATTTTCAAAAACTATTTGGAGTATTTTGGGGCTGGAGTGGTGGCTCAGTGGTTGCGGCGCTTGCCCAGCATGTATGAGTACGCTGGTTCAAACCCTAGCACCATGTACACAGCTA
Organism: Aplodontia rufa; assembly: GCA_004027875.1. Taxonomy (NCBI): domain Eukaryota; kingdom Metazoa; phylum Chordata; class Mammalia; order Rodentia; family Aplodontiidae; genus Aplodontia; species Aplodontia rufa. The sequence continues at coordinate 16,429 of PVKS010036379.1, read as the reverse complement.
AGTGTCAGAGCAATGAATGCCATGTGAAAAACTCAATAAAAATTTATTCACTCTTTCTCTCTCTCTCTCTCTCTCTCTCACTGTCCTTCTCTCTTAAAAAAAAGCTGGAGTGTTCAAAGCAGATGCTAAACATTAATTATCTCTTTGGTAGTAAAATTTTTTCAAAGATGGTTTTTCTTTTCCCTTGGTTTTGTAGAATTTTCATTTTAGAACATCAGACTGTTTTTCACTGTAGTTAATGTACATTAATATACTTAAAATAAGATTTATATGAAAATTAACCTACATCTTAAATTATTTTTACAGATTGAATACTAACCTGCTGCCCCTGTATTGCTATGTATTCCTTCTCATTGGTGATTTATACAACCACCTTTGTGTATTGAAATCTCATGTCTTTTTAAGCAACTGGTAACGCATTACCATTCATCCAAGTTTTCTTTAATATCCACAAATGTTTAACTTTTGTGAGTTTTTAGAGTAATTTTTATCAGTCTGATTTAAGATGGCTGATAAGATATGTAAAGTGGCTTTATCTCATCAATATTTTGCATAATTAGTATAAAGTCTTAGAATTAGTCTTTGTAGAGTCAGATTCCCGGGTTCTGCTCTCAACTTTGCTGCTCACTGGTGGTGTGACCTTGACAGATGTACTAGTTCTCAGTGACCCCGACTGTACAATGGGCATAGTAGAAACATCTGTTTTACAAGGCTGTTGTGAACATGAGATTTGTTAATATTTGTAAAGCTTTTAGTATAATACATGATAAGTACTAAGTTTTACATTTGTGTTTTAAAATAAAGTAAATTAAATCATAATGCTGGAATATAAAAGGAATGTGTGAGGTTATGAGACTACTATATAAAAAGAAATGGAGTTGCTCGTGGAGGAGGCAGGAGATGTGATGTGTACATACAGGCAGCAGGATTCTTTCCAGAGTTGACTTTCAGGCTGGATGAAGCACCATTGTTCCTGATGTGATGTGGAGGTCATCTATGATTAAAATGTTAAATATTCTTGAAGAAACATTAAAATTCCTGTCAGGGAACAAATACCCAGCCCCCATCAGGGAAAGGTTACATAGCTCTTATCCCCAAAACATTATTCTTCATGGTAAAGCTCAACTCTAAAAGATCCTTAGCAAAAGTAAACTTGTTGGTTGTCAATATTTCATCCAAAATATAGCAATTGATTGGAAACAAGTTATTGTTTGCAAGCCTTTATTCATATTCTGAATGTTTTTCTTTATGCTTGTTGGAGTATGCTAGAAATTTTATGTGATTAAAGTGCTGTTTGAAAATTGGGTTTGTAAAAAAAAATTAGATAATATTTGAAGAATAATGAGTGTGAAGGAATAGCAAGGTCTGACTAATGTCTGTTGTAAATTAATATTAAAATATGGAGACGTGTGAACTGAAATGTGAGCATACTATTTACATTGGTAACTGCAACATCACATGAATCACCTTCATTTTGCAGTGTTAAAAATCCCTTGCCTTCCACTAAAATAGCAAGTGTAGGAGATGATCTCGTATTGCAGTGTTGGCAGTGATACCCTTTTTTTATTAGAGAATCAAGGAATAATCCTCTCAGATTCTTATTTGAAATAGAATGGAGTGAATTTTTTATTGATTTGTTATTTCCTTTAAGACATCATTTTGCCCTCTTGCTCTCTTGTAGTATGCGTGTTCAATAAATAATAGGTTCTCTTTCTACATGCTGCCACCTAAGAAATTGTTTGGCTCAGAAATAAGCCAGTGTTTCTAGGACACGCTGCTTGGTTTCTCTGGTATTTTGCATAACAGCTGTAAGGCTTGGCCTTCTTAATTGTCTTATGTGATGTGAATTCTGGTTGTAGCATTAATGGTAGTCTGTGGTTACTAGCTGAATGCCTGTTCCAGGTTCCCATGTTGTGGACACGTGTGCTTCAGATTGTTCCTGGTGGATGATTGGGCCTGACCCCTGCCTTTGGTGTGTGCTTTGTACCCATCGGTCATATCCACCTCTGAGTGATCAGCAGCCGGGCGTGTGAGGCTGCCAGCCAGATGTAAAAGCAGCATTGCAAGTGAGACACTCATTTCACGGTCAGATTCAGCAGGGAGCGTGGTTGTGACTCAAGCCACATTTTCATAATCAGGAAAACAAACAAGACAGAGGTCTTTTCAGAGAGGGTCTATTTATAGCTTTCATCAAAGGTCCCTTTTGGCTTTAATTAGAAGTACTTGCAACATTACTTTAAGATTGTTTTTGTAAGCCTGATAAAGAAGACAAGAGTATATAATTTCAAAATGGCACTTAGTAGGATTTGTGAGGGTATTCAGTTGAACTCACAGGATTAAATTAGAAAGCATCTTTGGTAATTTCTGGAAGTCCATTCTTTAAAACTGCTGTCCCCTGATTGGAACTGCCTTGACGGAAATGAGAACAGTCACTCTCCTTGTGGCACTTACAGGTCCTCCCACTTGAAGCCTTTCTTTAGGTAAGATGTGTTGATTATGGAAAAGGGAATGTGATTGGGGTTACACTGGGTTAAACTAGAAGCCAAGGTTTTGCTCTCGGGTAATGACTTTTCAGAGGTAAAATGTTCATTTCTGTTCTTAACATCGCACTTGGTCCTTCCCTACCACTTTTATAAGAACTCAGTCTACTGTACCCTGACTTGACCCCTAAAACACTGGGGCCCAAGCCAGAAGAAAACATTAAGTACCCCTCCTGCCTCCCATGATACATTTGTAACGAGGGGCCTCCCTCAGCCCCTGCTTATTAACAGATCACCCTTCACTTTCCAGCAGGAGACCAATGTTGGATTCAGGTGGTGTCTTTAGATAGATAAAAGCTCATTTTTTCTACTTGAGATCTCAAATTTAATCTGACTCTTACACCTTTTGAAAAAGAGTGCTTATTTTTGTGCTCAAATAGCACTTTTAAACAAAACATTTATGTTGAAGCTACATAGTAAACTGCAGAAAATTCTCAATAGATCATAAATATACAAATACCTTAGTCATGACTCCTTCAACATTTAAATTCTTTTTGGATTGCACAAAGAAAATGTAAATAGGTGCTAAAGCACACAAAAACTGGTAATGTGAAGCAGAAGGGCAGAAGGAAAATCTGCGTCCATGTGTAGGAGATGTATCCTTGCTGTAGACACTTATCTTTATTTTATGTTTTAGCAAGTAATTCAAAACCCTACATGCTTTTCCAAACTGTGAAAACATTAAAAAGATAGGCAATGTTGAAAATTTGAGTACAAGTTCTCTAATGACAAATTAGTATTAGCATCATGATATATATTCTTTATTACTATTGGCTTACCACTTTTGTGTAGCTATTATTGATCTCTTGGTCTTGCCTGGATTCCATGCTTTTGAGAGCATTTACTTTTTTTTTTTCTAGTACAAAATAAAATTGTTGAAAAAACATTAGGAAAAAAGTATATAGCATAGAGCTAATTAAATGCATTTATAATGAAAGGAGAGCTGATGGGATTTTCTTTGAAACAGTTTCAAGTGGAAGATGAAGTAGGGTATACATGAAACTATATTGGCCGTAAGAATTAGAGCTAGAGATGGGTACATGAAAGTTCATCATACTGTTTACCTTACTTTTGTATACTTTTGAAAATTTCTGTAAAAAAAAAACAGGTGGGGGTACCTACCTGTTTTCCCACTTCTCAGACATAGCTACAGTCTTGTGTTAACGATGTTTCAGTTAAAGACATTGCATGTATGACCATGGTCCCTTAAGATTATAACAGATCTCAAAATTTCCTAATGCCTGGTGAAGTCATAGGGAAAGTATGTTTGTAGTTCAGAACATTACTCAGGTTGTTGTTCTGATGTAAAGAAATGCAGTCATCTGCCAGCAGTATGAAAGCATAGCACAGTTTTGCACCTTTAGACTTGATGATAATAATGACCATTTTACTATGTATTTATTTTACTATGCTTTTATTGTTATTTTACAGTGTAATCCTATTTATTAAAAACAAGTTTACTCTAAAACTGTCTGCTACGCTATACAGGTAGCAGCCTCAAGCGTCTTCTATTTACTCTTTTGTTTGCATCCAGAGGCCAGGTGGACTGATTGACCTGTGACCAATGTGTATATTTGTTCTTCTGCACATTTACATATTCACAAAAACACCGTTACACATACCCACACTTTGTTATTTGCGCATAATCAGATTCCCTCTCTACAGTGAGTGGCTAGCTGGGAACTCAGGCGTTCTGAAATACTCTGGGCAGGTTCCTCTGCAGAACATCTTTCAGAGTTTGTTGACTCTTCTCTGGATGGTTAAGGTGTGAGTAATTAAAGTCACTGATAGACTCATTTTTGGAGTTTCAAAACATAATTAAGTGCTATGTATTTGGACACTGAACCATTGGGAAAGCTTAGAATTCACTTATCCTTGGTGCTATGTTCAGAAGATCCAGCTTGCCTAGTAGCTTCTGTGGGATGAGATGTAAGGAAAGAGCAGGGAAAGCAGAGGAAACCACTTCATTCTCACTCTCCCTTCCTTTGTGCTGTTCATTCCCCTTCCTCTAAAAAATGGATGCAGGAGAAACTGAGAAGAACCTTAGGTTGGTTTTACTCAGAGAATGAGGAATGAAAAACTAAACTCCCTCTGCTTCTCTTTTTCCATATCTCCTTCATATCTCCAGTACCCAAACCAAGACATATGCCAGTTCAATTTCTCTCCATACTTCAAGATGATTTTTAAAAAATTGTTATAAATAAGACTTCCAGGATCGGGCTCAAGGGATCCTCCAGGTGCTTTCAAGACTTCCAGACTAATAATTCCTACACAGACATTTAATTACACATCTCCTTTTAGCTTCAAAACAAAACTACAGTTCTTTTAACTCCCAACTTCGATAGAGTTTACATGTCCAGTTTTGTAGTTTTAAAACTTCCAGTGCATGATCAGGTGGCCCCATTACTTTTAGGTCTCAGGTGTGCGGACAGCACAGCATGGTGGGAGTGTGCAGCAGAGCAAAATCACTTGCTTCATGACCAGGAAGCAAAAAAGGAAGAGAAAGGGACCAGAATCCCACTGTGCTCTTGAGGGGCACATTCCCTAATGACTTAAGACATCTTACTGGGCCTCCAACTCTTAAAGGTTCCATCAGCTCCTAATAGCTCCAGGCTGGGGACCAAGCCTTTGGGGGCATTTAAAATCCAAGCTATGGAAGTGTGTGAGAAGTGTTCTTGGCACAGTTGGCCCTCATCATGTCCATATTAATTTTGAGACTACCAGAGAAGGTATTAGGTCCAGGTGTGGAAAATTAGAATCACAAAGCAGTTGGCTGAACAATTTTAGAAGCTTTATATCCATACAGCCCATATCCTTGGGGACAGCATTCTTTGCATGGATAGTCATTCTTGAAAAACCTTTCCCATGCATTAGACAAGTATAAAGTTCTCAGCACCTAAAAGTGTACCTTTCCATGTCCTGTGTGTTCTCTTCATCCCCACTTATTTTAAACATTTTCCCACTAACATTTGGAGTTCTCTTCTTACACTGTAATAATTTAACTTGATATAGATATTCTGGAGCAAACACATTTTTGCATTAAACAAAGTTTCTTACCTATGTTGAGTCATTAATATAGGGTAGGAACTTAGAAGATTTTAAGTACTAGAATACTTTGAAATCCAATCAGGTCTTTAGAAAGACATATTTAAAAATTTTGGTTTATTATGAATCATACTCTTAGGTTGGTTGCTTGATTAGTTTACTTGGAGTGGACTATTAAATTATATTACTGGGCAAATTTAAGGGCACATTTCCTAATGTGCTTTTTCATTAATGTGTGCTTAAAAACATGTACTTGATTGATTTCAAATACATGGTTTAGTTTTTAGTATTTTTTCATTCTTTCATGTTATTGCTGTAATTCCAGAAGTATTTTTGTATCAGAAGATATTTCAGCATTTTTTAAAAATCTTAAATATTTGGTGCTGGAGCCATGGCTCAGTGGTTTTGGCATTTGCCTGGCATGCACAAGAACTTGGGTTCAAACCCTAACACCACATACACACTGAAGTGTCAGAGCAACGAAATCCACATGAAAAACTAAATAAAATTGATTGTCTCTTTCTCTCTTTCTCACTGTCCCTCTCTCTTTTATAAAAAGAAAATCTCAATATTTCCTCCAATTACCATTCAATATTATGTGTTAGGTGTTTATCTGTATTTCAATCCTTTAGTATAAACTCTGTAAGAAATCAGTGGATAATCATGTGCTTTAAATTTTTGTTTGTTATAAATATATAAATTTATTTGCAAGCTTTCCCTAATTCCTGTGTCCATTTATAAAGCAGTAATAGTGAAAAAAAATATTGCCAAATCAAAGCAAAATGTTTTTTAGCCAGTTCCTTTCAGGTCTCTACACCTTTATGGGTAAAAACATTAAGTCAGTAGCTTCTTATAAGTAACTATTTGGTTGAAATTCTCCACGGAAATTAGGAATTCTCATTATTTCAAAGGGATTGATTTTTAATCAAAGTCAAGTTCTAAAACATCTTTTCAGGATTCTATACTTGATTTCCTTGTGTTTCTCAGGCCCAATTTCCTTTTGAAATGTTACTCCTTTATAAATTTAATTTTCTTTTAATAAGAAGAAACACATTTCTTTCCAGAACTGACATTCTAGATGTTAGAATGATAAAGAAATAAACCCTGTATTCCTCCAACTTGGCTAAAGGAGGTTCTTTATTTTCACATCTTTAGGTCAATAAAGTGTTTTGTTGCTTTTATAGACAACTGTAGATTCTCATGTACTGGAGACGGAGATGCTTCTTTTAAAATGGCTCAAACCAGGTGCTGATAAGAGGTCTTTTCTGAGATGTTGGATGGTTCACCTTTTTTTTTTTTTTTAAATTGCTACTTTCTTGGAAAGTTATGGATCTGTGGAGTGTTTGAGTTACTTCTGGTGGTGGCGGCAGAAGTGCAGATCCATTTAATGGTTCACCTGCCCTCTTAACGGGTCTTCTACTTCTGCTTAGATTTATTTTCTAGGGTTCAAAGCTGCAAAGAACCTTGAGTGAGAGTTTTCATCTCTCCCATTCTTCTCTGTCCTCTCCCTATCCTATCACCTGTCCTTCCATGGTCCCTTGACTTTCCTGCTGTTTGTTCCCGTTCCTTTTCTTCTCTTCTTTCTCCTCTTTCTAGCCCTCTTGATTTTCTTCCCCTTCTCTCACCCTCTTAGTGTTCCTTCTATTTATGATGTGCAATTCTATAACAACACTGACCAAGTTAATGCGAAAGTTACACATCATTAAATGCTATGGATTCTTTTTTTTTCCCCCCAGACATAAAGGAGACTAGATATTAAAGAAATGTTAAAGGAGTGAGGGTGCAGAGTACTTGCCTGGCATGTATGAGACCCTGGGTTTGATCCCCAATACCACAGACAGAAGTTTGAGGCCAGACTCAGCAATCTAGTGATCCCTCAGCAACTTAGTGAAAACCCACCTCAAAATTAAAAATATAAAAGTACTGGGATGCAGCTCAGGGTAGAGAGCCCCTGGGTTCAATCTCCAGTACCAAAAAACAAACCCCCGCCAAAAAAGATACAAACTTTTATTGAAGCAGAGCCACACCCATTCATTTACATACCGTCTATGACCTGGATTCATAAAGTTACTGGAAAGAGTGGAAATAAAATATTGAAATTACAGATATTAAATATGAGGCTGGCTGAGAGTCTACCTTGTCTCTCTTTCTCTGTTTTTTTAAGAAACAGAGTGAGTGAGAAAGAGAAAAATAGAGTCAGTTTTTATTTTTTCATCTGGTTTTTGTTTTCCCCACACTTAGTTGTGGATGTGGTGCTGGGGTTCGAACCTGCATCCTCAAGCATGCCAGGTAAGTGGTCTGCTGCTGAGCCAGTGCTCCAGCCCTCTACTTTTAATCCAGCAATTCTTTTTTGTGGTTCTAATGTTTTTATTTAGATGTGTTCTAGGGAAAGCGCTTCCATGGAAGAAAGATTAAGGAAAACTTGATGCCTATGAGGAAGGATGCGGAGGCTTCACAGTCACATTTGCTGATACTGCTGAGTGGCTCAAGCACAGTCAGCGTGGCCCAGGAGCGATAAAAGATAGTGGAACAGAACAGAAGCCAAGTCAGTATTCTAACCTGTTATCCCAAGAGATTTATCCAAACATAACTAGGGAAAAGGAATCTGATCAGACTTTATAGAAATAGAGGCTAGTGGGAGAAAAGAGTGCATAGGTCACAGAATACTGTTAGATATCACATGGAGCAGGGGTGTGTATTAGTTAAGGTGCACTCCAATTGCTGTTATAAATTATCCCATCTCCCTCATGCAGCTTAAGCGAGAGGTGAATATTTTGGGATGTGTGCATTTTATTATCTTGTGGCAGTCCAAAGATAGTCAGCTTATAACTAGCATTGTGTCACTGTTTACACAGCAGTCCAAGGAAAAAGGCTCATTGCATCTCCTTATCAACAAGCAACTCTCATGTCATGGTCCAAGAGGCCGATCCTGCTTTTGTAATAGTATTTAAACTGTTGCTAGTGGGAAAGGAAAGTTCAGGAAAACATATAACCTCACATCTAAGAGCAGTAGCACATATGAGTTCTGCCTGGGTACTACTAATTGCAGATGTATCATATAATCACACCTGGCTTCAAGGGAGACTGGACAGAGTCTCTAGCTGAGAAGTTATTTACTTATTTAATTTGTAATTTTTAAAAATTGGGATATACACAATTAAAGGAAGAAAAATAGTGTTCATGAATGAAAAACCGGTGAATCTTGCCAGAGATATCAGGTACACTAACCAGTGAATGCTGTGGATGAATCTAAGTTTCTAGTTCTCATATTTATTAGGACCAAGTAATATCATTTACCACATGCCAAAATGGTCTTCCCACATGTACAGCAGGAGAAAATGCTACGTGAACATGCACCATAGCCTCCTCTGCAACAGTGAATGGTGCAATGTAAATGTACTCTGCCATACTGAGAATAAAGTATGAGCTAAACAAGGTTTGTATGGAACACAAAATATTACCTTTCCTCAAAGAACTTCTTTCTTCCCCATCCCTTTACAAATCTTACTACATGAAGGAATGGATTTCCATTGAGTACTAGTTTCTCTGATTTCTTTCTTTGAAATACATCATTGTTTCCTTGTCTAGAAAATTTGTACACTTTTATATTCTGGCTTTGTTTCTGATTCTATACTAATATAGAATTTTCAGTTTTTTATACATGACCCGTTTTAGTGTTGGACTTGTATTCAAAGATGCTAGTTAATAGAAACTAAATTATGCAGTGGTAGTAAATCGTGGCTTTTGGTAATCTGAAATCAGGAGAGCCAAGAACACCTTGAATAAGGAGAAAGTGCTTCTAGTCAGTACTTGTAAGGTTGGAGTGCAGTGATCAAAGTCAAGTCTAAGAGCCTTAGCTAAGAAAGTGGCATAACATAGGAAGTGATATATAAAGCCTTGGGATACTAAAGTTGTAAGATGCTTAGTGATTCTATATTTCACCCCATTTATTTTGAAAATCAGGAAATCGAATTGAAACTATGGTGAGTTTATACACAGTTTTAAAGCTTCACATTCTGAATTCATGATATCAAATTGTTTCATTCAAAATGTCATTAGATCTTCTTTCTTCTCAGTATTTGTTAGTTTGCTTCAATAATGTTACCTAACTTTCCCCTTTTATCCTCACAGTTAAAGCTTAGAATAAGAAGTATCTTTCTTTTGCTTTCTCTTAGAGACACAGTGGGTTAGGTTTATACCTTTGCCATGTATTTCCTTTTTCTTCAGGGTCAGTGGCTCTCCAAGGTATGCTGTTCTCCTAGAGGATCAGGTATGACAAGAAACAGCCAATTAAAAACATCTTGCATCCATCCACCCATATTCTGTTAGGCAAAGCAAGTCACAAAGGCAAGTCTGAAGTCATTGGAACAGGGGAGGGGAGGGAATGTTTTCTGAAAACAAGCCACTTCACCACATTCATTACCAGACTAAAGCTTCTGTGTTGTTTAGGATAGAGGTGAATCTGCTGTAACATAAGAGTTGTACAGATAGAAATTTTTCAGTCTCACAACAATTTAGAGGAAGACTGGTGTTCCAGAGCAGGTGAGAAGTTCTGGCCCATGAACCCAGGTTCCTTCTATCTCCTTGCTCCCTAGGGTGTTATCCTAGGCACCTGGTTGAAGTTTCTCACCAGCACAATACTCCCTTCCAGCCAGTTGAAGGTGGAAAGAGAGAAAATGACTGTGCAAGGATTCTTTTTGTAATTGTCATCTGAATATGGCATATGTCATTTGGGCTTGCATTCTTCTGGCTACAGTATCATTAAGGGGCACATCTTTCAAACAGAGAAACTCAGAAACTAAGTCTTTCATTCTGATGTTCTATGTACAGATAAAACCTTGAGGATACCTGGACAATGGATACTGTGTAACAGTGAGCAGTTGCCACTGTCAGGACACTTTGAACTTTGATACATATGAGTGGGGGCATGAGTGTGGGAAGAAAATGTGCCCTCACCCTTTGGGGAGCTAGGTGGATAACACTCCAGCAAAGGAGACTAGAAAGCAGCTTGTTTCAAACTTAATTCTTAAAAACTTTTCTTAGCTTGCCAGTTCTCAGTATATTTACCTCCAGTGATACCTAGATAAAATGATTGTCTGTTTGCTGTTGCAACAAGAACCAGCCATGTGTTTCAAATCTCCCTAATGGGGGCCTCTATTCTCTAAGAACCCAAGACTACATACAGACTAAATATAAGAATCTGATCAAATAAAAGGTTTGATTAAAATTACATAATAAGGCACTGCATGTTTGTAAACATACATCATAATTTTATCCACATAATGTGTGCTCTATCATCTGGGTTGTGACCTGAGTTATTGGAATTATTGTGTGTTTCCCCCCCTCTTCAGAGCTCAGAAACTCCATTTTAGAACTATTACTGAAGATCGAATTGATGTCAGCCAGGAAACTGTAATTTCCTGTCACTTGGCCTTGAATTACTGCATTGAGTTTTCAGGCAATAAACAAATTTAGCTGAAAGATGCAAGCTTTTTTCTACTTATCATTAGTACCTAAGAATATGAATGTTTTATACTGTTCCATCTCCATTACACATACAATTATTGGCTCCGAATGATATTCCGCTTTCTTTGCATCCTTTTATCTTGAAGTAATCAAGTCCAAACTTCCTGCTCAAAACCAATGTATGTTCTTTTAAATGCAGGCCGCAGAGCCAATTCATCTGATAAAGGCAAAGCACCTACCATTTCTAGGCTACAGAAATGAGGCAGACCAGCTCTGTTGCAAGGAACATAATGTTTTCCCCTGCTGTTTTTATTTCTCCTGGTTTCACAAGTGGGAAAGATGGAATTTTATAAGAAATTAGTTTGTGAAACACAGTGCAGTGCAGGTTTTAAAACATCTTTTTTGAATCCTTGGTGTGTAAGAGAAAACCTTGTTTCAACCCGAATAACTGGGTTGCAGCTTTCTGAAAGCTCACCCACAAAACTGTATTGTGTTAGTGTTGACTTTCTGGTCGCTAGGTTTTCTTTGATGCCATAAACAGGGATAAATTTGTGTGAGTGGGGAGCATATATGGGGCCACCAATAGCACCAAGGCTCTGTTTAATCGTGTGTAGTTGAATCAGGTGGAACATAAAGATTTCCTGGGGTTGACTTGATAGATTCCTACTTCTTGAATGAAGGGTTGAGCAAGGAACTCAGCTTGGGTCTGGAATTGATGAACAGGCTTGTGCTTCCCTCTTCTTCCCGGCCCTCCTGTTATCTCTGATGTTATACAAACACAGATCACAATTTACTGACCTACATTTCTGATGAGGAATATTCACAATATTTCTGTCTTATCAATGTCAAGGTGACTACATTGAGTATTCTCATGGTTTGTGTTTGTGTGTGTGTGTGTGTACACATTTCTTCCTTGGAATTCAAACGACCCATCAGTTTATGCTGAAATTCAACTTAATTGAATTTTGCTCAATAATGTACTAAAAGGCTTGCGACCATTATTCAGCAACTAGTAGTTTATAGTTGTAATGTTTTTCCACCTTTTCCAACACTTGCTATATAATTTAAAGTTTTGCAATTTTCTGATGGGTAAGACTGTTAGTGCCTTTTTCTAAGATGTTGTAATTCCTAACTATTCCTTTTCACATGCTTACTTGCCGCGCACGTTTCTTGCGCTGATTTTCTGATCATTTATTTGGCTCCTGTTTTTGTAGGAATTTTGGTTTTACTGTGTGTATTTCTGTATGTGTGTGTTATCAATGTGTCTTTTTATAACACTGGCTCTTTGCTGCATGGGTGACTGCAATTTTCTTTTTCATTAGAGTTGGTATTTTTTAAATATCTTTCTGTTAGTCTTATTTTTCCCATGTGCATAAACAACTGTCCCAGAATCATTTTTTTTAAGAGGGAAAGACAATGAGAGAGAAAAAAAGAATCAATTTTATTTTATTTTTTATTTGGCTTTCATGTCTCTGACACTTTGTTGTGTACATGGTGCTAGGGTTCAAACCTGCATCCTTGTGCATGCAAGGCAAGTGCCGTACCACTGAGCCACCACTCTAGCCCCCCAGAATCATTTTTTAAAATTCTCTCTTTACTGGACTGTATATCAGTAGTTATATCAGTAGTCTCTATAGGAGTGTTGTTTTTCCCTTCTGTGTAATGTATTCTAACATAATAACCTATATTAATCTATTTGTCTTTCTCTTTGACTAATACTCTCTTGTTATTTTATATTACTCTTTTATATAAATATTTATTTTTAAATCCATATATTTTCATAATCATCTCAGCTATTCTTATTTCTTCAATCATACCTAGAAATTTCATAATCAGCTTTTTAATTTGCACGAAATATTATATGTTGAGATTTTGTTTGGAATTTAATTGAATTTATGAAATAGCTATAAGGAAATTAATACCTTGATCACATGGAATGAAAATATTATAACTTTCTGTTTATATGGGTATTTTTTTAATAACTTTATTTAGTTTTTCACATGGCCATAGTTGCTCCAACACTTAATTGTGTACGTGGTACTGGGGTTTGAACCCGGGTCCTTGTGCTTGCCAGGGAAGTGCTGAAACTGCTGAGCCACTGCTCCAGCCCATGGGTATTTTTTTTTTTTTTAAGAGAGAGGGACAGTGAGAGAAAGAGAGAAAGAGAATCAACTTCATTTAGTTTTTCATTTGGATTTCATTGATCCGATACTTCGTTGCATACATGGTGCTGGGTTTGAATCCGTGTCTTTGTGCATGCCAAGCAAGTGCCATAACTGCTGAGCCACCGCTCCAGCCCCTATTATGGATAATTTTAATGTTTTTACAAATGAATATAAAAATAGACTTTTCTCTGTGGATATCTTATAAATATTTCTTGTTTTATGTCTAAGGACATTATATTCTGTTTCTCTTACTAGTGCAATTTGTTTTAAAATTACATTTTTTTCCACTGTATTGTTGATTCAAGGATACGTTTTGTTTGTGTATTATATAAGATAGCCTCTTTTATTACTTCTAAATAATTTGTCGACAGATTTTCTTGAACATCCTACATATTCAATAATACAGCATACCAACAATATTTCCTACTTTTCCTATTCTTATATTTCCTAACGGCTTTTGTTTGGTCTTAACTTGGTGATAGTGAACTATAATATAATGGTTGATTGAAATGGCAAGAATAGGGACTGGAGTGTGGTCCAGGGGTAGTTTGCTGAGCATGTACAAAGTCTTGGATTAGCGGTAGAAGATAAAAGAAAACAAAACAAAAAAAACTAAATGATATTACTACGCATCTTTGATTTATTCTTGACTTGTAAGGGATTTATCGTTTTATGAATGTTTTTATACATCTACTGTATTTGCCTGAATTTATAAGCAATATTTAGTAATTACATGTTTTTAAACTTCATGAGTATGATAAAAGTTATCATACTCTATTCTTTTTATATGATTCTTCCTGATTGAATGTTGAAAAAAGAGAAGAAACTAATGAGTACACACTTGAAGCAGAAGAGACAAGTGATTCCATTTCTGTGAAGTTTTAAGAATAAGGAAAATAAATCTATGTTGCTAAAACTCACAGTAGTGGTTAGTTGAGGCTATGATGCAAAAGAGAAATGAGTGAGCCTTCTGGAGTTTGCGAAATTTTCTATATCTTGATTTGGATGGTGATTAACAGTCTATGATGATACTGTACATGGAAGATTTTGCGTTTTAGGCTGGGTGTGTAGCTCAGTGGTAGAGTACTTGTATAGTTTGAATGAAGGTCCTGGATTCAATCTACAGCAACACACACCCAAAAGATGTTTTGCATTCTATGCATGTGCCATCTCAATTAAAAAGAGTTTGACCCCAAATAGTTGTACCAGTTTACACCTTGACCAGCATGGTTCTTACTGGTTTTTATGTCTTCACCAACAGTTGGTATTGTCATTCTTTTAATTTACTTAAATTGGATGAATAGTTATATCTCATGGTTTTAATTTACAATTTCCTAATGCTAATGAGAATGTTCATGTTTTCATGTGTTTGCTGATATAAACCTCTCCCTTCCCTCTCTTTCTATTTTTAAATAATTTTAGAATTGCATGCAGGAAATATCAGGAAAAAAGAAGAGGGAAGCTCTGTGTACCCTTTACCTTGTATTCTCTAGTGTTCACCTCTTTCATAGCTATAGTAGATTTCAAAACTAGGAAGCTGCTGGTAGTTCAGTCCACACACTAGCATATGCATTTTTCCCAGTTTCATATGCGCTACTTGTGGGTGTGCATAGATGCAAGTAACCCCCCATTCAAGATGCAGTGTTCCTTGTGCTATCCCTTTTAGAACCCCTCACTTTTCCATAAACCATGGCAACCATTACCATATTCCCCATTTATAGTACTATTTTTTGAAGTGTATAATCAAATACTTTTTCTTTTGTCAGTCTTTTTTTTTCAAGCACCATTTTTTTAAATTAGAAGTACAAAGAGATACAGTTGAGGGGGAAACATTATCAAAACAATAAAAATCAATGTATATAAACTTTGTTATCCAGGGGTAATGCCAGAAGATGGATGACCACCTTGGGTTTTTCCTGTTGTAGTTTCTCCCAGAAGAACTCATGCGATAAATGGGTAGCTCATGGAGGAGTGACATCGGCTTCTGGGATGGTTCCCCCACCTTCCCAATCTTCAGACTACTATGAGTTCTTCATATACCCTCCCCCCTCCCCATCCCCCTCCCTACACCTCCAAGCATCCTAGAGAGCCATCCCCCTATTACTCTGAAAGTCATTCAATTTGAAGTTTTGTTAGGTTAGCCATCTTCCCTACTGCTTCCCCATAAATTCTAGCATCAACAGATGAGAGAAACCATTCGACCCTTGAGTCTCTGAGATTGGGAGACCTCACTAAGCATAATTCTATCCATCTCCATCCATTTGATTTCAAAAGACATAATATCGTCCTCTCTAATGGCCGAGTAGTATTCCATTGTATATATGTACCCAAGCTTTTGTATCCACTCGTCGAATGAGGGGCATCTGGATTGGTTCCATAGTCTAGCTATAGTAAATTGAGCTGCTATAAACATTGAGGAAGCCACATCGCTATAATACGCGGATTCTAAGTCTTTTGGGAAAATTCCCAGGAGTGGGATAGCTGGGTCATAAGGTGGTTCCATCCTTAATTTTTTGAGGATTCTCCATACAGCTTGCCATAGTGGCTGAACCAGTTTGCAGTCCCACCAGCAGTGTAACAGTGTTCCTCTTTTCCCACAGCCCCTCCAGCATCTGTCATTGTTTGTATTCTTCATTTTTGCCACTCTAACAGGAGTGAGGTGGTATCTCATTGAAGTTTTGATTTGCATTTCCCTTATAGCTAATGAAGTAGAGCATTTTCTCATGTATTTGTGGGATTTCTGGACTTCCACTGGAGAGAAGTTCCTTTTGAGTTCTTCAGCCCATTTATCGATTGGATTATGTGTGAGTTTGGACTTTAGTTTCTTTAGTTCCCTATATATTCTGGATATTAGCCCTCAGTCCGAGGTGTAGCAGGCAAAGGTTTTCTCCCATTCTGTAGGTTCTCTCTTGATGCTCTTGACTAGATCTTTAGCTGTGCAGAAACTTTTTAGTTTAATTGCATCCCATTCATTTATTCTTGATTTTACAGCATGAGCCATAGGAGTTTTGTTTAGGAAGTAGCTGCCGACTCCTATAAGCTGTAGTGTTGACCCTACTTCTTTTTCTAGTAAGTTTAAAGTTGTAGGCTTAATATCCAGGTCTTTGATCCATTTTGATTTAATTTTTGTGCAGGGCGAAAGATAAGGATCCAGCTTCAGTTGTCTACATATGGCTGTCCAGTTTGTCCAACACCATTTGTTGAACAGGCTAT
>PVKS010036378.1:0-19402 GCA_004027875.1 Aplodontia rufa | reverse complement strand
CATTCCCCTCCCCCTTCTTCCCCCCTCCCCTCATCCCCCAGCCTCATAGGCGAGGGTCCCCCACTCGGGTAAAAATTCTCCCATGTTGAGGCTATCATTAGCTTTGCCTACTTGCAATATTAATTTTTATGGATTTACTTTTTAATAGTTTTTTATTTGTACTCATTTATAGCAATGAACTTTGAGCAGAATTGGAATCTTCTTTCTGATGATTTTTAGGGGACCCTCAGAAGATATTACTCAGATCATCAAAGGCACCTATGTATTTGGAAGGGGAATAGAAAATTTTCTCAGAAATATTGTCAAATTAATTTTACTTAATAATTTGCTTCGGTTCAAACAGACTGAAACTTTTAGGGTTATTTTTCATGATAGAAAACACATGGTTGTATGCAGATGCTCTTTATTACTTGTATGGACAATTCCAAAATATTCTATTTCATGGTTCAATTTGTAGCATCAGCTGAGGGAACCTTTTGCAGCTAACATGATCTTTGGCAGGTGGATTAGCAGAGTGCTCAAGAACAAATGTGGTATAGCCACTATACTTAGGCCTTTTGAAGCTCTAAGCTACTGAGTGGTAGCTACTATCCTCAGTATATAGACTAAATTTTTCTTATATGTGGATAATTGTGGCTTTATTGATTTATGTTTCCATTCATTTAAGCAAATTAAAAACTGCTTTCTTAGTGAAGTCTTTGTCTTATTCTCAGGTACTTCTATAATTTTTTAGCCCACTGAATTTCTATGAGAATATATCAGCTTTGTCTACGAAAGCTTACCAGAATAACACAAATCTCTTTTAAAATAGTAGAATATTTAATTTCAGGCAATTGTTATTCAGCCATCATTGTGGTCATCCTGTTTTGTTTGGTTGGTTTTTATATTTCTGCACAGCTTTTATTACAAATTTGAATTAGCTGCTGAAACTTAAGCTTTGAGATATTTTGTGCAAAACTCTGGACTTGAGTTTTCTTTTGAAGAATTGGATTCCTTGGCACACCTCTGACATTGTAATGCCAACTGAAAGTGGAGGACTGGAGCTGAATAGAGATGGATGGCCACTCTGTGTGGGTGAGGCTCTGGCCTGGACCTTCCCAAGACTTGTCCCTCCTCTGTGTTTCCCTCAGCCCACTTCACTCTTATCTAGCTGGTCTCCTAGGCAATTGAAGTTGCAACCTCTAGTCTTGGCATATCATAGTGTATTCTAAGCAGTAATTTTGTGTTTTTCTTATGAGTTTATATTTTTTTTTCAGCCTTGAATACCAAGATGTGCATATCCATACTTTTCAGAGAGGAGAGTCATATCTTTCATCAAACATTTCCTAAAATCTTAAGAAATAGTACTTTGGCTATTCTGTCTCCATTCCCTCCAAATTTTAATTATCTAATTATAAATGTAGCTCAATATAAATTCCCTTTAGGAATTAGATACAGTATAGGAATGCAATAGAAATGATGTTAATGACATAATTGAGAAAAGAATATTATGTAGAAGATTGCTTCATCTTAGTTTTTCATGTGGCTTTCATTGCTCTGACACTTCATTGTGTACATGGCACCAGGTTTGAACCCACGTCCTTGAGCATGCCAGGCAAGCACAGTAACTGCTGAGCCACTGCTCCAGCTCCTAGACTGCTTCATCTTAAAGCATGTTCCAGACTTGTTTCAATTCCATGTGTCTTAGATTTGCTTTGGGACAATGGTAAAGAATCATGGAATCTAAAATCCAGTGACATCTACTTTTGCTCATATTGAGTTGGAGGACCTACAAGCTAGTACTTTTATTAAGAAAGCGTCACCATAAAAAATGGTCAGAGGCCCAGAGCAGGAGCGGTGGCTCTGTAGTTGGAGTGCTTACCTGGCATGTTCTAGGACCTGGGTTTAAACCCCAGCACCACATGCACGACTAAATATTAGAGAAATGAAGGCCAGAAGGAAAAACAAATAAAATTTATTCTGTTTCTCTCTCTCTCTCCCTCTCTCTTAAAAATTGTCAGAAGCTCACTGCTGAAAGAAAGAGCACAGCACTGTCCTGAGAGGCCTCTAGACAGCTTGCTTTCCAGATGTTAAGTAGGGCCTTAAAAACAGAAGGGAGGTGTACACCATAGAGAAGACTATGCTACAGAATACCTAGTGGGAAAAACCAACTATGTGGAATTAAAGTCTGATGAGAAGCTCGACTCCCTTTTGTCTCTGATGAATCTTGTGATTTATCTTCCTTGAATTCTCGATCACTTGCAGCAGTTTTTCACCTGCTTTTCCTTTTCAGAGTACTTTAAAGGGAAGTCATAAGTCAGGATAATTCACTTAGGACTTCTAAGATGTCAAGAAATTAAAGCATTGTATGGTACTCATTATTTAATGATATACAGATACTTTAAAATACCTCTAAAAACGGCATTGATCTACCTACAGAAAAAAAGGGTATGACTAGCCCTTTTCCCCCTTCTCACATGCTAGAGCATTTGAGTGGCTCATTTTTCCACGTGAGCGAGCATTGGAGCCTATGGTAAATGATCTGGAATTATGCCAATCTCCTGATATGCATGCAGCCCCAACATGCCACCATGACAGCTTTTAGCATTGTGTTTAGGGGTTAAATTGTACTGAGTTGTACAAAGAAAGCATGAGCTAGTAGGAAGCCCTCTGGTATGTTTCTGAAGAGAAAAGCATTCAGGAAATTACTTCAAAAGATCAGAGCAGGAAAAGGAAAAAGGATGGCACATTGGTGGATTTTTTCTTTCTTTCATAAATAGCATAGGTTTTATTATTTTTTTATTTTTTAACCTTGTTAAATATTGGATTTCTTTTTCTCTTCTGTGGAACGTCTGAGGTGATTTTATAAATGTAGTGATAACAGGGACAGTATTAAGTGCCAGAAATGGCATTTCTTCCGTGATAGTTTATGCCTGAAGGTAAGTCCTGTTACTTCGAATTCTGAGCTCCATGTGAACAGCCCTGGCTCTGACAGGGTGGAAAATAGTTATTTAAGTGTGCCATAAACCAAAGGTTTTGTTCTTCAACATGAATGAACAGCAGCTTGGCAGGGTAATAGGGCCAGTGCCCCAGGGAGAACAGGGCGGCCGCAGCCTGAGGTGGGGAAAACTGGAGCTCCAAGCCAGGGGCGCAGGAGCTGGCATGCTGCCTGACTCCGGCTTGATGTAGAGGAGGGGAGAGAGCTCAGTGGGTGTGTTTCTGCCCATCTCCTTTGTCACTGTTGCAATCTTACCTGGCCCTGTGCCTGGCATCAAGGAACAGGAGGAAAATTCCTGTCCCTCATCAGTGAAAGCAACTCAGCACCTGCTATTAAAACCCCAGATTTAATTCTAAGGTATAATGCAGTGCATTTGACTAGGTCTAATATTGCTATCAAAGCTCTGACATTTAGATAAATATGAACATTTTCTTACCATATTGAAAATACACGTCTTTTAACAGACTTCTAAAAGGATCCATATATAGTAGTCTTCTTTTAGTCTATGTTATGAGAAGCAGAATGAAAATGTGCATATATATTGAAAAGATAAAGAGCAGAAAGAAACTAAAAACTAAAAGATTCTGATTTCAGTTCTATATGGCCCTTAAGTTACTAAACTATTCTGCCTTTTAAAATGTGAAGGTGCACATGTGGGTCACTTGGTAGTATTGGTAAAATGAAGATTTGGATTCATGATTTCTGGAGTGGGGCTTGAAATTCTGCATCTCTAAAAAGCTCCTTAGTGAGGCTTCTGGTAGTAGGTTCCAGACCACTCTTGGAGTTAGCAAGGCTCTGTATGGTTTAAGGCAAACACTTGACTGGACTCTGCCCTTTGCCAATTCACTTACTTCAGGTCCTTCAGGTCCCAGGTTGTCACCATCTTTCCCTGGCCTTCTGTGACCATGCTGACTAAAAACCACCGTCTCTAGTCACTCTTTCACTTTTCATACATATATAAACATTATACACACACACACACACACACACACACACACACACATACATATACATACATACATACATACATATATATGGTGCTTCTTCCCAGTAGGGCATAGGCTCTGTGAAGACAAGAGACATGTTTTCTTATTTATCTATTTGCTTTTCTTCCTCTGTCTTCTCAGTATGTACAAGGGTTCCTGTTATGCAGAATAGCACAGCACTGATGAATGGATGGATGGATGGTCCAATGAAGTACATAGATTATATCTCTCATAATGGAATATATGCCACCTTTCTCTGGAGCTCAGAATCTTTTTTTTTCTTTTTTAAGGAGAGAGGGGCAGTGAGAGAGAGAGAGACAGAAAGAATTAACTTTCTTTAGTTTTTCATGTGACTTTTGTTGCTCCAACCCTCTGTTGTATACATGGTGCTGGGGTTTGAACTCACATCCTTGCGCATGCCAGGCAAGCGTCGTAACTGCTGAACCACTACTCCAGCCCCGAGGTCAGGACTTTTTATTCTTGTTTTATTTTTATTTTTGACTGACACATAATAAACATTTATGAAGTACAACATGATGTTCTGATACATGTATGCATTGTGTAATGATCAAATCAGAGTGATTAGTTTATTTATCCCCTTTAACATTTTTCATTTCTTTGTGATGAGGACACTCAAAATTTTCTCCTTTAGCTATGTTGAAATATACAATATACTAACCATAGCTTAGTCTTTCTATTATGCATCAGAGCTTCAGAATTTACTCCTTCCCACCAACAGTGACCTTGTGCCTGTTGACCAACCTCTGTTCATTTCCCCACCCACTGTCTCATGCCTTAAGTACAACTGCCTTGGTTTAAACTTCTATGAGATCGACTTTTTAGATTTCACATATTAATTAGATCAAGCAGTATTTGTCCATGTCAAGTTTATTTCACTTAACACAATATCCTCCAGGCTTAGCCATGTTATAACAATGAAAGAATTTGATTCTTTTTATGGCTGAATAAAATTGCATATGTATATGTAAAACATTTGATTTATCTGTTCATCCAGTAATATACATTTAGACTGAGGAAGTACAACATGATATTCTTATACATGTATAAATTGTGTAGTGATCAAATCAGAGTGATTAGTTTATTTATTCACTTTCACATTTTCATTTCTTTGTGAAGAGAACACTCAAATTCTTCTCCTTTAGCTATGTTGAAATATTCCCTAGAGAAATGCTATTAAGTTTTCTGGGTTGTAAAAGATATAGTGTCTCAGGACACCATAGGTAATTAAAGCTATTTCAGAAATACTTCTTTCAGGTAATTTCAGTTATTGCCAAAGATAGGAACTTCTCCTACCCTTACTGCTTATATTTATCTTGGGTCAACACAGAAGAAATATTACAGGTTCAGAATGAGTTGCAGTTCTAAGCAAAGAAAAGTCCTTTGGACACAATCTTAAATGCAGCTTGCAGGATTTGAAGGGGGTCAACCAAAATTGTAAGCCATCATTCATAAAACACCAAAGCAGGCAAATGACAGCTGCAATAGAAGTTACAGGAGGTTTTTGCTTTATTCTGGTTTGAGGCAAGTACGAAGGACAATGGGATTAACTTTTGTCATATCACACTGAAAATATCACCTTTCATCAAAATAATCCTCCTCAAATTTTATGTATTTATGAAATACTTTGTGCAAATACATATGCAGATTAAGTTCACATCATTTTCAAGCTGAAGTTCAGACTTTAAAGTTTCCCCAAATAAATGTCCTGTTCTTTGTGTGGCATACAACCAAAGGCAATAAATGCAGAAGAGCCATAGATCACTGAGGATGGGTCCAGAACATAGGCTTCCTGCAACATGCTGACTTCAAATGTAAAACTAATTATTTAAATTATGTTGCAAAGAGCTAATAAAGAAAAGATGTCATTTGAATTACTCTTTATTTGTATCCCTTGGCAAGGGTGGAAAAAGTTATCTTTAATTCCGCTAAAATTTATTATATAGGTAAATAAGCAAAGAAATAGTTTCAGCCAAACGTTTTGTTCCCTCTCTTCAATTCTCTAACAAGCCTGCTCATTTTCTCATTTGTGAATAGAAGAAAATCTTGAGGTTTGTGGATGATTGTATCTATAACAGAAGGACTTAAACTACTTGTGACAAGAAGCTTTCTGTCACTTCTAGTTATTTCATGAACCATGCAGGGAAGTAAGAAGAGAGAACCTCTATGAGTATGAAAGCTAATGATGGGGGTGAGAGGGAGGCATTTTCTCTTTCTGAGAGTCTCTTTAAGCCAGAAAGCAGTGGGGTGCTCTATCAGCTAACACTTCTGGATTCTTTTGCTGTGGAAGGTTATTCTCCCTGCCAGATTGTAAAATTCCCACACATAGAATTTTGTTGCCTACAAATCTGAGCAAGATGACATGATATTGACATTCTTGTCTCACATGCATCTGCTGAGAAATGGAAAAACAGATATCACATGCTCACACAATGACCACTCAGCCAAATATGGTCACATTTAACAACTTTGAAAAATGCAATTAAAAGTAGCAATCAAATATGTTAAAGACTGCAAGGTGATCACCACATTAATAAGCTCTTTTTTTTTTAAAGAGTGACAGAGATAGAGGAGAGACAGAGAAACAATTTTTATTTAGTTTTTCATGCGGCTTTCACTGATCTGAGACTTCGCTGTGTATGTGATGCTGGGGTTTGAACCCGTGTACTCGTGTATACCAGGCAAGCGCTGTAATCGCTGAGCCACAACTCCAGCCCCATTAATAAGCTCTTCCTACAGTAAAATCCATCTGGATTATAGGCTGTATGGAGCAATTCTCTTATATGAAGTGTACAATTGGGTCTAAGACAGTGTTGATAAAATGATATGGCCAAAATGAAAACCATGTACATATAAACACGGAAAGGCTCTTTTTATAATTTATAGTGGAAAAGCATTTTTTTCTGTTTCAGTTCATAAAACTATTTTCTTAGGACCAATGTATTAAAGTAAGAACATGGCTGTTGGGATTTACCAATGCTTGCATCTTCATTCATACAATAAATGTTACATAAAATAAATAATTTACCAAAAATATGTAAGGGTAATTGATCTTCTTGGCTCACTTCATGGTGTTGGAAGGAACTTGACAAGAGGAATGACTCACTTCACATATTTGGTTAATGAGGGTGTTTTACAGTTGCAGTGCTTACACAGTCTTCTTCAGGAAGCATACATTTTGCTATGAAAACCAAGAATGAACACTTTGGAAATTATAAAGTTATAGTGGAAGGTCATTAACATAAGAGAGCTTTCAGGTCATGAGAAAGGGATAGCACTTATGGTGAAACACTAGTAAATTAATTTGTAATACTGGAATAACCATTAGCTAATGGATTACTGCTAGTCAGCAATAGTGCGAAACAGTGTGATGTAATGTAGTTCTTGCCATTGACTGAAATGACTACACTATTTCATTTGTTACTTGGTTTGGGGTATGCCTGACTTACTTCCACTCATGGAACCCTCTGGAGAGAAATGGAGGTGGATAAAGTAATATTTTCCAACATGGTAACTGATATTTCTGACAAATATGGATGGTGGCCTGAATCTGTGGAAAGCATGGTCAAATACTGAGGGGTAAACAGAAAGGTAAAATGAGTGAAAATTCCCTGCTACTCAAATGGGAAAACACCCTATTAGGTTATTTTCATCAAGTGTTCTAAAAGCAAGTGTCACATCTAACTTATTTTTCAGTCACTTTCTAGACAGGGTTCTTAAGTGATTCTACAGTGTCATGAAATGCATGTTGAGAGGGCTCCTTTTCGCTCTGCTGTGGCCTCTCTCTTGAATTGACATTACACAGTACACATCACTGTCATTGTCACAGCATGAGTTGCATATTTTGGGCAAAACCTCTTTCATATGGATGTCAGATACTTCAGCCAAGGCTACATGTTCAGAATTCAGATCTTGTATTTTACAAAGAATATTTCCACTTGGTTGTATTGATTCTTCCGGATTTACCATTGGACCATAATCAGTGGGCCCTGTGATTGATGACCTTTGGAGAAAACTAATATAAATAATTGCATTTTCTAGAAAATGAAATAAGGGCATGGCTAGTGAACGTTCAATA
The DNA here is from genome assembly GCA_004027875.1 of Aplodontia rufa. NCBI lineage: Eukaryota > Metazoa > Chordata > Mammalia > Rodentia > Aplodontiidae > Aplodontia > Aplodontia rufa. Next base: position 11,343 of record PVKS010036378.1, on the reverse strand, counting down.
TTTTAACACCTTAGCATCAAAGACTTCTTACTTATCATTCATTTGTATACTCTTTCTCTTTCTGTGAATGTCCCACATTTTCTGTATAGCATCATTTCTTCTCTTCTTTTTTATATAGCAATGCCAATTTTGTGCTATGATCTTGCATGCAGACTAGGAAAAATGAGATTCCTATGAGATATATAACTAGGTATATAGTCAGGTACTTTGAGGGTACTTTAAAAAATCTGTGTATGTTAAAGTTTAAAGTCCTGCCCTACAAACAATAGGACTCATAAACTTTTGTGAATGCATTCACTGGAACTTGTTGTCAAGATGGATATCTGATCAAATAATTATCAGTCTCAAAGCTAAGGGGAAAAATCCTATATTAGATGTTAGCTAGAGGAGTGTGACCTTAGGAAAGTCATCTGAACTCTGAGTTTTATTTACTATATCTATAACTTGTTGGGTTTGGAAAGACTAAATGGAATATTTTTTTAAAAAATAAGCTATAGTTATTATTTAAACTAATTATGGAAGAAATTCATGGAAGAAAAAAGTGAAGTAGGCTTTTTGAAAATATTTGTTCAGAAACAGTAGGCTTTTTTTTTTTTGCGGAGTAAAATTTCTTTCTATGAAAATGTCCTTCTAGTAGATAACAATCACTTCTTTCCCTACCAAAGCTGCCATGAAAAGGACTGACTGATAGAGGCTGATGCAAGCAAAAAAGAGGATATGATGCAGGAGAATGTGTGATGCTGGAGTGGTGGAGCTTGGTGCTTGGGAACCTAAGTGGTAGGTGTCAGAGGGAAGTTCAGGCAAGCAAAGGATATCAAGGATGCCCAGCTTAGTGTACTCACAGTTGTAAGATGTTCAGTAAGGAAGACAGCAGCATCCAGAACCTTAGATCAGCCTGTATTCTGTAACGTGTACAGACTGACACCCAGCCAGTATCAGGAAAATTGCTCAGTAGGTAATAGAGACTAAGATGTGGCAGTACAATAGGTGCTAGACTGGGGTGATTGAAGAGTACCACCAGCCAGAACTCCAGTTGGTGAGCTCAGGGCAGAATCTGAAGGTTGCAAGTGAGGAAGGGGAAATGAATCTCCTTTAGAGTACTAAGGACTTTCTTGTGATATACAGTTTGATCCATGATGTCATTGTTTATTTCACTAACACCTAATCCAGTGCCTCACACACTGTGAATGTCCAACAAACATGTCATTAAAAGAAATGTCAAGTTATGGATTTTGACAAATGGTATAAATTTGTTTTTGATTTGTATTCGGTCCTCTGAAATTATTTTTGTTGTTTGGTTCATAAACATTGTCAAATGAAATTAATAAATGTTTTGTATGAAGAATAGTATAAATATTGTTTATAGAATAACAAAAATAAAACTTTAAATAGTTGTGTTACTGAGATGGAAGTTTTACATTGTATTTATTATAATTAGTGAGGTTGATACTTGGAATAAAGTATCCATATAATAATTGTTGATGAAATACACAAGTAAATACAGGCAATTTATAATATGCTTTCACCAATATCAACTTAATCTAATAAGTATGTGAATTATTGCATTGGTGGAGTATGATGGAAGATGAGACATATAATTGATAATATCTGAAAGAAACACAATATTGACTTAATCGTGGGGCTTATAAAATACTTTGAAAATCGTTTTGTTCATTGTATTTCTTTTAGTAAGACAAAGCTAAGATGTTTATAGCTTCTTCTAAAGAGAGGGATATATATTTTATGGTGTAATTTTAGTAAATACTATTCATAAACATCTGTAAAATAAAGCACATTTTAAAAGAAATTATATCCTCCCAAAAATCTGAGTGCAAAACAAATTTTCTTTCTGTTAAATTGCATTTTAGAGTCATTGACATTTAAAATTTGAAATTTATTATTATTTTAAAAATTTATAATATTTATACATATACAATAAAAAACACATTTAAAATTTAACATTTAAGGATATAATTATTTTCTAATATAATGTGGAAAAGAATGGAAACATAGTTGAAGCATTCTATAGAAGTCAGATTTCTGTAGATGGACGTGTCTGTTTTCCTTTGGGATGGAGTCCATGGGAGAAGGATATGTGGTCTACATATTGCTGGATTCTATTTTATGTATCTTTAAATAACAATCCTTGATATTTTTTGTTCTTTCTTCTAATTAGGTTTGTTTATCTTGTATGACATCTCTTCATGGTTTATTTAGTAGCTTTGGTTTGGTCTGTTAGGGATTTTTTATGTTTTTCAATAGTATATTTTTGGGAATAGAATAGCAGTTGTATTCCAACATAGAATACAGGTAGGTTTATCATTATGACAAATACAGAGTGAATTTTAACTTAGTGATTTTGTTTTTCAAAAGTTGTAATTACAAATGGGAAGAATAGATTGTTCAGATGACTGTGTAGAGGTTCCTATTTTTAAGGTGAAATATGAATTGAACATTGCAAACCCAAGGGTTGGAAATTTTGCACTTCTATCTTTCCATAGGATATCTGCAGAATAGTTATATTAATCTCTTTAACACAAAAATGGTAAGATACCTGAGTCAACTAACTAATAAAGATTGCTGATCACCTCCTGCAAGATAACAGAGCATTCTACTGGGCTTAGGAAAGGTACAAGAAGATGCTCATGATATTAATAAAATCAAATGGTTTGTGAGGTGTTCTTTGGCCTTACTGTCTCATTTTCATTTCATATCTTTCTCACATATCCTGTTCATTGCATCTGTCTTTCCATCTTTGTTTTTATTACCTGAAAAAGAGTTTGAAATGAAGTTCCAGAGACTAGGTAAGACATTATGTAAGTTGATAATGCTTGAGATTCCAGTTCTTTCTCTGTATGATTTGAAATGTTTTCATTTTTCTATTTTTCAATGAAAGCCTTGCTAGTCTCTGTGACCTGCCACATTGTTTTATACTCGTGATACCTGACCTGTTCATGGTAACAGCCTGAGCTTCTCCAAATGGTCACTCAACAATCATACACCAGATGACTACTGATATGCCCCTTTCTGTGTAGGGTATGGGGAAGTAAACAGTTCAAACTGTCAAGGAACTTACATTTTAGTGACACGGACTCCATCTCTTTAGAGATGATGGACCTTTTTTCCCAACTTACTATCTCACTATGTCAATATTCATGTATGCATGATTATGTAACAACAAATCCATCCAATATGTACATTTATGTTGCACTAATAAAAAAAAGTCTAGTGTTGGGCTGGAGCAGTGGCTCAGTGGTTGTGGCACTTGCCTGGCATGTGTGAACAGGTAGGTTCAAGCCCCAACACCAGGTACACAATCAGGTGGTACACAACCAAGTGTCTGAGCAATGAAAGCCACATGAAAAACTAAATAAAAAACTGATTCTTTCTCTTCCTCTCTCTCTCTCTTTCTTTCTTTCTCACTGTCCCTCTCTCTTAAAAAAAAAAGAAGCTAAATCCAGTGTTAATGGAATGCATATCATGTGCCAGGTACACGCATTATCTATATGCTAAGTGGTTAATATGCATTTTCTCCAACTGTTTCTCCTGCTTCCCATTGACGGCATATTCATTTTTATTACAATAAAATTCAAATAAGATTTGCCATTTTAACCATTCTATAGTGTACTACTCAGTGGAACTAATTACATCTCAAGTTGTACAAACATCAAATTTGTATCAAAAATTTTTTATCAGGAGCTGGAGCAGTGGCTCAGTGGTTATAGCATTTGCCTGGCATGACCAAGTACACAGGTTCAAACCCCAGCACCCATGTACACAACTGAGTGTTAGAGCAATGAAAGCCATGTGAAAAACTAAATAAAAATAGATTCTCTCTCTCTCTCTCTCTCACTCTCTCTCTCACTCTCACTGTTCTTCTCTCTTTAAAAAACCATTTTTTTATCAACCCAAAGAAACATTTGTACTCACTTAGCGATTACTCCTATTTTCCTATCCCCCACTCTCCTGCAAACCTCAAATCTACTTTCTGTCTCTGTGTATTTGCGTATATTTCAGATAAGTGGAATCATACAATATTTGATCTACAATATAGGCTACTTCACTTAGCATAATTTTCAAGTTTCGCCCATGTTGTAGCATGTGTAAAAACGTCATTCCTTTTTAAGTGTGAATATAGTTCATCACCTGCATGCACCAAGTCATGTCCATCCCTTTATCTCTGGATGCACACTTGGCTTGTTTCCATTCTCATCTAACTTTGTCAGTCTCCAGTTTCTGTAATCGTAGATCTATTTGATGTCCCAATTTCTCATCTATTCCTAGTGCTTAATGCTGGAATAAAACCAACCTCCCTCCATGTCTGCTGCCTGGTTTATATTCAGAATTATCTTTTAAAATGTACCCTTTATCAATTTATTTTCTGATAATGAATATCTTATCTTATATGCACCTAAATTATTTTCTGAAAAATAATTTTGGTGTGTCCATGTGTTTACATAGGTAGTTAGACTGTTAAATAAGGAGGACATTGCAAAAGCATGTTTAAGGGAAATCTGAATTAAATTTCTTCTAATTAAACTCCACTATTGTGAAAATGTGAGTTTGATTTTTTTTCTCTCAACTAATTGATATTTCATCAGTTTCTTCCCAAAATTATAACAGGAAATATTTTCATATTATTTGCTGAAATAATATGATGTTTACTGGCATCAACCCTCAGGACAAGTACTTAAACTGGTTGCTAATTTTATTTTACCATTAATTAAATTTTAAAATTTCTGAAGTTGTTATAAATACAATGAATTTACTCAGGTCTATTAGAGGCAAAAACCATGAAGGATGGGATCATGTAGGAAATTATCCTCTAGTAGTTTAAATTGATACAAACCCTTTTTATCTAACTAAATTTAAAGATTTCTTTTACTTATCAGATACCAGTAAATTAGACTTAAAATATAAACAAGGCATGTACTTTATTCTTAGGAGAACAAATAGTTTGGATCAGGGACATTGGTGAATTAATTTTAATGAGGACATTTGTGGCAATAATGATGGAGTGTCAGGGTCTCTAAGATGCTGCATGCTAGCTATTTTTCATTCTCTTTAATTTATACTTGAAGGCTTAAAGAGCTGTGGGCAAGCTGATTCAAAGAAAAAAACATCACTGCTGAACCAAAGCTAATACAAAGTTATTTGAAAACTAAAGAGTCCTTTCAAAACACAATAGAGAAATGCAGAGCTTTTATACAACAAAATACAAGCATCTATGTAAAGGACTTTTCTTCTTTATTGTTCATATCCAGTACACCCAATTTATCCTTTATTCAGTCCACAAATTTTTAAGGCTGTGTGGATGAGTTGGTCATGTGAGAGTTTGTTGAAAAAAATACTAAAAACAGTTCTATCTTAACAAGAACAGGCTGAATTTAGTTTAACACTTCCTGTATTTCCACTTATTTTGGGTAATGACATGTATAAAAACACCTACAAGTGGCATCTTTTATAATCTTTGGATGAAGAAAGCAGGGAAATAAAGGAGAGTTTGTGCTACAATGAATCGTAGTTGGAAATCTGATGCCTGAAATTGTGCACATGTGGTAAGGAATCAGCACAAAGAACAATTAGGCCATCCTTTTGATTGTCTTCCTAATCGATACTGATTTTTGTGGTTTCATTGATCTAGCCACAATCCACATTAAGCCATTGCTTGGAAAGACTGGACACTTTATCTTTGTCTCTGCAGCGGACTGCATTGCACAAAGGAGATGCTCACTAAATGTTTGTCAAAGAAAAAGATAAAGGAAAGCTTTTACCCAATGTCATTTCCCAGAAGAAAACATGGCCCAATAACACTTTACAGTTCAATGTCATTTGGGCTGTTTAGCCTTTTTGGCTTATTTTAAAAAAAAGTGTAATAAAGTACAAAACAATATAATCATATTTTTATACTCCTCAGTTATATATTCTGTGAATGCTCAATAAATATCAAATAACAGAAATACTGTTTTATGGGTTAAATTCAACTTAATCTATTACTACTCTGAAATATGTAGAGCACCAGTTCTTAGCTGGGATTCATGGGCTGTAGGACTCCCTGGGGAAGGCAAGCTTAAGGATGTCTGAGAAAACTCTGAAAGAGATTCTGGAGTGCATATTTCTGGAATGATTTTAGTTACATTGGTTCACAATGAATGAATAGTTCCTATTTGTTTCAAATTACGTTAAGAGTTTTTACTCATGTGCTCATCATAACAACCTTAGGACTTAAGTATTCCCATTATCCTTGTATTACAAATAAAAAGAGAGAGATGCATAAAGATTTCATACAACTTAACTCAGAGTATCATAACTATTAATGGATCAAGCCAGCATTCAAATTCAGAAGTCTCACTCCAGAGTCTGTTCTCTTAATTAGCACAAGCACCTTATTGTCTTTTAATTTAGTATTTTTTTAAGATTCTTAGAGCCATTTGTGACAAAAGACAATGATTACCTACTGAAGCCAGACAACAGCACTAAGATGTGTCTGTCATTGGATATGCTATTGCTTCCAGTGCAGAGGACCTTTACCACAACTCTGAAAAATCAGATAAAGATACCTGTGGTTACTTAGATGTTAGGTATATGTTTCTGCTTATAAATGTCCCAACTATTCACTTAATCTGGACCCCCAGGATGCCATTTTTCATATAGTAGGTAATAAGACAGATAAAAGATAAGAATGAAGATTCTGACCAGGCAGGTAAAATGAACTACTCAAAATGTAGAAGAAAGCTGAACTTTAGTAGAGACTGTAGGTTTAAGTAAAACACAGGCACTTAAGTTGAGCAAAGATTTCCTGGTGCCCAAAGCAAGATGCAAAATATAATCAGTTATATGATTCACATTGTATTGAAAACCGATCACTTCCTCAGTGGAACAGTACATTCATTGGTTCAAAGCCACTAGTAAGGCTTTCTCGCTCATTTCTTTCCTCCTTCCCACCCTTCCTTCCTCCATTCCTTCCTTCCTTCCTTCCACTTCTCTCTCCCCCTTTCTTTTTTTTTGGTAACAGTATTGAACCCAAGGTGCTTAAACACTGAGCCACATTTCCAGCCCTTTTTTATTTTTTGTTTTGAGACAGGGTCTTGCTAAGTTGGTTAGGGCCTTAATCATTTGCTGAGGATGACTTTGAATTTGTGATGTTCCTGCCTCAGCCTCCCAAACCACTGGGATTATAAGTGTACACCACCACACCTTCCCAAATATTTCTTGTGAATATTTCTTTATTTTCAATTGCTTTTTCTTCTGCTTGTTGTGGTACTAGGGATTGAACCCAAGAGTGCTTTACTACTGTGCTACATGCCTGGTCCTTTTGTATTTTTTATTTTGAGACAGGGTCTTGCTAAGTTGCTGAATGTCTCATTTAGTTGCCAAAGCTGGCCTCTACTTGTGATCCTCCTGCCTCAGCCTCCAAAATTCCTGGGATAGTGGGTGTGCACCTCTATGTCCTGGTGAAAGTGAATGCTGTTTTTCAGTAGCATTTCTTTGTTAAATGTAATAGCAATGTAATGGATTAAAGTGTGTTCTCTCTCAGTCTCAAAATTTGTAGTTTTAATTCTAACACAAAGTATCTTAGAATGTGACTATATTTGAATAGAGGGTTTTTAAAGAGACAATAAAGGTTAAAATGAAGATATATGGGAAAGTTCTCATCCAATATGACTTTTGTTCTCATTATGAGGTGAGGCTACAAACATACATGTGTAGAAAAGAGAGATCATGTGCAAACATGATAAGAAGGTGACCATCTGCAGGTCAAGAAAAGTGGTCTACATAGATATCAAAATCAACAACAGTTTCCAGAACTGTGAGAAAATGAATTTATATTGTTTAAGCTACCAAGTCTGTGGTATTTTGCTAAGGTAGTCCTAACAGAGTCAAACAAGTAAGTTCCTTACTGTACAATAATTTATACTGTAGCATACTTCTGGTTTTAAAATAGAGTTGTCCCAACATAGCCATGGTTTCACCTTTACATGGATGCAGTTGCTTTTGGTCAACTATGTTTCAAAATCATTAAATGGAAAGCTCTGTAAATGAACAATTCATTAGTTTTAAATTGTATACCATTCTCTGAGTAGCATCATGAAATCTCTCACCTAGGCACTCAGATTATGAAGCATCTCTTTATCCAGTAATCCCCATAGTTGTCCATGCAGCCCTCTTAATAGCCATTTCTGTTATCAGATCAATTGTCATGGCATTGCAAAGCACAAAAGTGACGGTGTTGGCAATTTGGATATGCCAAAGGGAAGCCAAAAAGTCCTTTCTTTAAGTGGAAAGGTGAAAGTTCCTCAATTAAGGGAAATAAATTGTCTGCTGAGGTTACAAAGGTATACAATAAGAACAAATATTCTATTCATGAAATTATGAAGAAGGAAAAAGAAACATATGCTAGTTGTGCTGTTTTACTTTGGACTGCAAAAGTTAGGACCATAGTGCATGATAAGATATGTAAACAGAGGAAAAAATAGCATATGTAGGGTTCAGTTTTCTTAAGGTGCTCAGGCACTATTGAGGATCTTGGAATCCATCCTCTTCAGGTAAGGAGGGTATACTGAATCCATAATGGAAGCCGAAGGAGAGGTGCAGGTTGCATGAGGACCCTCAATGCAATTCTAAGGACCTCTAAACAATGTAATACAAACATAACATTTTCTCTAGGGAAGTTTTATCCAAAGATGAATTATAGATCTTTCAGAAGAACAGATGAAAACTCTGTGTGTGTATGTATGTGTGTGTGTGTTTGGGATTTTCATAAAAAAATACAAACGGTCTAGGGTTGCAACTCAGTGGTAGAGCGCTTGTATAGTAAATGAAAGGGTTCCATCCCACAAAATAGGAATGCATTATGCAACTTTGTGCAGATAATACTTAGCTTCAAGATGAGGCATAAAGGGGGCTGGAGCGGTGCCTGCCTGGTAAGCACGAGGACCCCGGTTCAAACCTCAGCACCACGTACACAAGTAAGTGTTGGAGCAACTAAAGCCATGTGAAAAACTAAATAAAGTTGTTTCTCTCTTTCTTAAAAAAAAAAAAAGATGAGGCATAAAATAAAGTGTTTCTCTGTATTGCTAATTATAGGATACAACTAGATTACTTTATTGGGAAAAAGACTTGATGATCTCAAAAGTGGAAAGGCTCCATCAAGGCTTGAGTTCTACTTGTCCATGAGTGCCCTGGCTCCACACTAAGAGAAACCCTGCACAAGAGCAAGAACATTTTTTAGAGAGTGTTATGATTCAAATACGACACATGAAAAAGAAATTTATGAATGACATAATGTTAAAGCTGCTCCACATGGGTGTATACAGAATATATTCAAAGCAAGAGTGACCAAAATGGTACTATGACCAAAGAAAATCTCATTAACGCAGGCATATAAATGCAAATTTACAAGATAATTAAACTTAAAGGTGACTAACTGTATAAAATGATTCACTATGAAAGACTTAGTAATTTGTGAATAATATTATAAATAATTGAACTTTTTACACCTCTTTTGTAACATATGTCACCAGGATTGCAATTATGTTTTGAATTGGCTGTGTCCCACTACTCAGTCACATATTTGAGATAATGAGCCTCACTTAATTTAATTCTGTACTCTATCAGTTTACTGAATGACTGAGTAAATGAAAAAATGAAAAAAATGAACACATGAGTATATAAAATTTATGTAACAATTGGATTATCAAACTTGGCAAATAACATTTAATAATAATTGGCAACAGTTTCACACACAAGGTTTTTTTATAACGTAAAATTTGATGGTAACCATTTTTTAAAATTCCATCTTGGTAGATAATTTAAGAATGAGAAAATGCTCTCAATACAGTAGTGTTAAGGGTAGAATAAAAAATTATGTTGAACAAGTACCCGTAGTGCAATTCTAAGGACCTGTAAACAATGAAATCCAAATGTAGCACTTTCTCTAGGAAAGTTTTATTCACAGAAGAGATCTAGATCTTAGAGAATAGGTGTGCGTATGTGTGTGTGTGTTTGGATTTTTTATAAAAGACAACACAAACAGGGTCTGAGGATGCAGCTCAGTGGTAATAACACACATACAAGCACACATACAGCAATAACAGAAAGTAAATCCAAAGGTTGGTTGTGGTTTTATCCTGGGTGGAGAAATTCATTATGGAAGTCTTCACGGATAGGTTTATTTGGAAAAATGTTTAAATATGTAAAATTTGCCTTTGTATTGCATAGTTCTGTGGATTTTGACAATGACAGCATTCTGTGATGTGTGTGTACATGTAAGCACAAAAATTAAGGAACATTACCATCACCCAAAAACATTTCCCCTCTCCACTGTACTCATTTCCCTCCAAAATCATAGAGCTCCCACCCTCAACAACTGCTTTAATTTCTTTATGATTTCTCTTACTCAGAATATAACATTCAGGAATTATATAGCATAATGTTTTTGAACCTGGATTTTTCATTTAATATAATGTTTTTAAAAAACATTTATGTCTTCATGTGAACCAGTATGCGTTTTTTCCTGTTTTCTCGTGATGAATAAAAGGTGCAATAAACATTTGCATAAAGGCATTTGTACGAACCTACATTTTTGTTTGGTTGGGGTTCTCTCTTGTATTAATACCTAAGAATGATTCCTTGCTGGGTTGCATGGCAATTATATATTAAATTCAAAAAGAAAAAAAATTTCCAGAGTGATTGTATCATACTACCTTTCAATTGGTGATGCAGGAGAGTTCCACAGTTTGGTTCTGTCAGCACATGTAATTGGCAGAGTTGCCTTGTTAATGTAGCTACAGTAACAGGATTGTAATTGTACCATCATTTGGCATTAATTTTTATATCCCTAGTGACTACTGATTCTGAGCATCATTTTTGGGTGCTTATTTAACATTTGTATGTATTTTTTGATTAATAACAGAAATAGTTGATAATATAAATTGTTCTATAATCAAAGTTTTAGAGGCACCCAACAAATTTTGTTATCTTATGTTCTCATTTTCATTCAATTAAATTAATTTCTAAAATTCCTCTTCTTCCTACATCCATGGGTTATATAATAATATGTTAGATAATTTTGAAATATTTGAAGATTTTCCTAGATAACTCATTGTAAGTCATTTCTAATTCAATTCCATTGTGTCCAGAATTTTTATTTGTATTCTTTTAAATGTGTCAAAGTTAATTCTGTGACTCAGTATATGGCCTATCTTGGCTATCATTCCACATGGACTTGAAATAAATTTATACTCTGGAGTAATGGAGAGGAAGATGGTGATGGCAGGATGGGAGCAGTTACATTTGCTCTGTAAGGAAGGAGACAAACAGCTGGAAAGCTGCCTTCTGCAA
>PVKS010036377.1:0-19398 GCA_004027875.1 Aplodontia rufa | reverse complement strand
ATAGAAATGAACTGGAAAGGCAAAAAAAATCCATGAAAAAAGTCTCAAGATTTTTGAAGCAGAGTTCAAATTTTCTCCTGAAACTTTGACAGATGTTGACACTAAGTTTTTTAATTTTCTTCACTAAACTCTAATCCTTAATGGATATAGTGCTTTATTTCCAACAACACAAATTTATCATGAGCCACAACACAAATGACCGGCTTATGCGTGGTTATGAGAAGATAAAATAAATCACTTTTGGTTAAACAGAAATTCTGTTTAAATTACATAAGCCTGAGGGCTTGACATACTTCTCTTCCTTTCAATTCCATAATACCCTAACTTGAAGAGTAAAAACCATTTCTGTAACGTAGGATATTTTACATCTTTAGGAAAGATATGTAATGAAATGGGGAACTTTCCAATTTGTTCATGTTACTATCAATCTTAATGAAATCTTAATGAAATATGAAACATTTGTTGCATATTAAAGGAAGTTGAAATAAAAGTATGGTAATTAATCTTCAAGTTGAAATTAAAGCACAATAATTAGTCCATGAAAGTGTATGAAATTAAAAATATCATTGGAAAAGGTAAATTATATTATCAAATGTACCATATTTTAATAATGCAAATGTGGTACATGTATAAATCACATAGCTGTAGTGTAACGATCATTAGATAAAACTATTAAAGCAATAGCTAATAAATAATAAAAGATAAAAATATCAATTGTGACTTCAAAAGCATAATATGGTGAAGTCTAGTTCTTATTATCTTAAAATAGAGATATGATTATAATTTATTTCATGTGAATCCCATGATAACCCATAAGAAGAAACCTAGAGCGTATACAGAAAGGATAAAGAGGAACTGGAGGACATTATGTTAGGTGGAATAAGAGATACAAATAGAAGTACCCTAAGTTCCCTGTCAAATGTGAAATTCTAACAAGGTCAACCTGAATGTAGATTAATGATTATTAGGAGGAAAGAAGGGAATAGAGGGTGGTTGGATAAAGACAGGCATGCCACATGAATGTGTTGAAATATTAGATTGAAATCCAATTAATGCATTAAGAAAAATGAAAAAAGTGTTAAAAAAGAAAAAATAAGAGAAAGGAATCAGCATACATCATAAGAGTATCATCAAATTACAAAGGAGCCAACAAGAGGTGAAAGAAAAAATATACCCGCACAATACCAACATGAATACCAGTTCTAAGTCCTTATCTGTGAATGCTTACCTTGATTTCAAATAAATTAATTTTTCAATCAAAAGACACAGAGTGGGTTAATGAATGGAAAATAAAACTACCAACAGTCAACTTTCTAATATTGAAATTAAGGAAGCAATCCCAGTATCATACTTACAAAAATTAAAATATGTAGAAATAAAGAACTTTAACCAGAGAAGTCAAAGTTTTATACAGTGAATGCTATAAATATTGTTGAAAAATTAGAAGAGGACACTAAAATATGAAAGGCACCCTGTGTTTATGGGTTGAAAGAATCAGTATTTTTTTAAATGTTCCTATTACAAACAGCAATGTACATATTCAATGTGATCCCTCTGACACTCTTCTTGGAATTAGAAAACACTCTTAAAACCTGTTTGAAACCACAAAAACCCTGACTAGGTGAAGAAAATTCAAGCAAAAAGAAAAACCAGGAGAATCTGAGTCATCTGACTATAAAGTATATATAATGTGTTAATAATCAAACTCTCCTTTGGCACAGAAACAGACACCTATACCAGTGGAACAGAATAGAGAGCCTAGAATTAAATCTACACAAGTACAGCCAACAGATTTTTCACAAAAATACTAAAACACACAATGGAGAATGGAGTCTTTTTGACAAATGGTGCGAGAATAATTGGATATCCATAGTCAGAAGAATGAAACTGGACCACTTCCTCTCACCAGTTACAAAAATCATCTCAGAATGTACAAAAGGCTTAAACATAAGATCTAGAACTCTGACAGTACCAGGAGGAAACAAATCAGGGTGAAGAGGCCAACCACAGAATGAGAAAAAATATTTGGATAGGATTAATGTCCAGAATATTTAGAGAACTCCAAAACCTCAATTGCAAAATTTAAAAAATAAATAACTCAAACAAAAAAATGGATGATACACCTTTACAGACATTTCTCAAAGAACATAAATAATCAATAGGTATATGATAAAATGATCTATGTCACTCATCATCAGGGAAATGTATACAAAACCACAGTGTTGCTACCACGTCACCCAGGAAGAATGGCTATTATCATCAATAAGAAAAAAAACTAGCAAATCTTGGTGAGGATAGTGGGGAAGAGAAAATTTGCACAGTGTTTTAAAGTAAGCTCTAGTATAGCCATTGTGCAAATTGGAATGGAGATTACTCAGATAAAAGTAAAACGACCATATGATCCAGCAAGCCCTTTTCTGTATATATATGCAAAGATAATTAAATCACTACATTGAAAAGAGCTCTTCATTTTCATGTTTTTTGCAGCATTATTTAGAACAGCTAAGAAAGGGAAATAACCGGAGTGCCCATCTAATGATGAATAAAGAATCATGGTACCTATGCCCAACAGAATATTATACAGCCATCAGAGCAGACCTCTCATTCGTGATAACATAGAGGGAGTTGGAGATCATTAGTTTATGTGAAATAAGCCATGCACAGAAAGACAAGTGATCTATCTCACTCATGTGGACATTTAAAATAATTGATCTCATAGAATTGAGAGTTGAATGATTATTATCAAAGACTGAGGAGAGCGTCGGAGGAGAGATGGATACGGAGAGGCTGACTAAATTATAGAACAAGAAATTCTGGTGTTCTATTGTACTCCAGGGTGGCTATAGATAAAAATAACTTAATGTCTATTTCAAAAGTGTTAGAATAAAGGAATTTGAGTGACTTCAGCATAAATAAATTATAAATATTGGAATAGAAAAATAATATTTAACATGATTTAAATATTGCACAAAGTATACATTGAATGAAACATCACATAGAGACTTTTTATCTATCAGCTTAAAACTAATTAAAATACAGCTTGTGGTTTGAAGAGTTAAATTAGTTTTAAAAATTCAATTATATGTTGCTTGAAAAAGAAATAGATTTTCAATGTGTCACAAACAATGCCTAGTAGGGTCTTAGAAATACTTTACCTAGTACTTATAATTCCTGAATTTTTTCACATCTACTCATATCATTACTATTGGTATCACTTCACTCTTGATGTCACCAACTCAACATTCTTTATTTTCTTACTAACCTCATATACGTAGTATGAGATAGTAGTTAAAGCCTCATGAGAAGAGAGAGGAAAATGGGAGAGACAGAGGCACGGGAAGCCACTAGGGCCCTGGACCTGAACTTAGTTATGGGGAGTTCAAGTAATGTGAATTTTTCTAATTAGAAATTAGTTAAGTACTGACTTCTACTAAAAATATTTTAAGATGAATAACTGTAATATTGAATATCTTATCAAAATAACTGAGAGGCCTGAAGATTGGAAGTCAGCCCAAATTCTTTTAGATTCATTCCTTATGGCCTTTGTTTACATTATAAATCAAGTGTCTTTTCAGCAGGATATATATCACCAAATGGAGTAAACTTACCAATTGCAAAGAATAGTTACATTGCAAAATTAATATGAGTAAAGAGATATGCTCATCTTTTAAGAACTATTTCAGAATGTTGGTAATAAAATGAGTAAAATTAAAGAGGAACACTAATTATGAAACATTAATGTAGATTCTAAAAAAGCTTGCACTCTAATGGCTAAAGCAGCTACTTGTTCAAAACAGTATAAAAGTCTTTTCAAGAATATATTTTATTTTCAGCAGATACTTCTGTGGATCCCACAATAAATCTGAATGATCAACGCATCTCAAGGCTCACAATTAAAAACAACAATGAATAATTCTTTATTTCAAGTTGAAAACATACTACCCCCTGATGATTTAAGATTAGACCCAGCAATACTATTGCAAGATAATATGTTCTGCACTTTGCTCTGCAAATATGACACTAAGTTTTGTAGGAGTATGACAACAGGCATAATAGCTTATTGCAAGCCCTCAACTCTGGGGAGTCTATTATCTCAGCCTCATTGCTAGCTTGTGATGAAAACACTTAAAAAATGGATATTGAGATCAACTCATTCCATTTAGTCCATAAAATGATGGCAAGTCATATTTCAAAAGAACAGAATTTTGAAGTGTTTCAGTAATGAAACAGAAATAACCCTAAGCTAAACCATACATTTGATTCATAAGTTAAACATCATGCAAAAATAGATGAACATAAACATGTGTAAGCACATTAATTTTTTCATATTTTCATACTTTTAATTGCCTCTCTAAACATACTTTTTGAAATCAGAATTCAGTTCAGAGTTACTGGAAGTGATTGAAGAAGTGAAAGTGTTTAAATTTAGCCTTAGTTTTAAATCCTCTCTGCAGATGATAATGAGCCAAGCAAGGCAAATTTCAAGTTTAAGGGAGATGATCTATAGTTTTGAAAAGCTAGGTCATAAATCATGCTGTTAAAAGCCATGCCATAAAAGATTAAACTAATTAAAAATATGGTTCTTGTGATTTCCGTGTATGAGACCATATGAAGTTACCTAGAATAAGGTCCATAATCTTCACCAGAGCATACAGGACTCAATAAATCCAGTTGGTTATTCTAACTACCATCAGAACTTGACTTGCTGACTGGTTCAGCAACATAGATCTTCTTTCTTGTCATCAAACGTGTCAGTTTATGTTTTGTGAAGAAGCTTACACAGAATACTTATCTCCTTCCCTTTGGCTTTCTTACTATATCCCATCTTCCTATCGAAGCCTCCCCTGCTCCCATTTACTTCCTGGCTAGTCAATTTATCACTTTGTGTATGTCTTATTTTAATTTTTGTCTTATGTACTTCTTTGGATTTCCTATTTCTGGGCAAGAATGTAAACTTTATGAAGGTAAACACTATTTAAAATAATTCACTCTTGATTTTCCAAACCACAACTTGCTAGGTGGTATATATTAAGAACTCAGTATATCACTGTTGATTTTATAAATAAATAAACAAAAGTCATCTTAAAAGTGTGAAACAAAGCAAAACAAACAAAAAGAAATATACTGTGGCGATGATCTCACAGTCTTCAGTGATTCCCACCTCCTGGTGTTCAGGCCCTCATGCCATTACCATGCCCCTTAATTGTGGGTTGGATCCAGTGACTTGTGTCTACCGAAAAGAACATAGCAGATATGATGGTGCATTTCTTCCTTTCGTGTTTGAGGGGATAAAAGGACGGTGCTGACAGACTTGCTAATTTTGTTGAAGCAAAGTGCCATGTTAAAGCAAGTTGCTTGTATTGCTGAATGCAGCCTCTGTCCAGCAGCCAAAAAGGAAGTGAAGCCTTTACTTCAACACACTTGAGTAAATAAATCCTGCGACAGACACATACATGAACTCTGGAGTTGATCCCCCCATTGGCACTGTAGAGGCAGCTTCAGTTCTGGTCCATACATTGCATGCATCATTATCAGTGACCTGTGGCACAGGACCCAATCAAGGTACAAGTTGATTCGTGACTCACAGAGACTGAGATGATAGAACTGTGTTATTTGAAAATAATGAGTTCTGTGGTACTATTCTATACCGTTGTAGGTAACTTCAATTGTAACAGAATGTACAGGGAACACATTTCAAGATGCACAAAGAAAAGGAAAAATAGAAAATGATGAATTTTTGCAAAAAGATAAGGTAATTCTTACTTGTGATTATCCATTCCCTTATATAATGCTGGCCAACTGTATCTCCTGTGCTTGTATGTCAATAACATCTTCTCACTTTCAGACATATAAATTCCTCATTCGGGGTGGCTAGTTTTCAGAGGTTATTATTTATTGAAATTGAATTAACATCAATCGATACAATATTTATTTTACACACTTGAAAGTGTATAGGTGATGTTTACATAACTGATTAAGAAAAAGAAGAGAAAATATGTGGGTACTTGGATGACACTTGAGGGTTAAGATATAATTTTAACAAAATTCATAAGCAGAAGATGGATTAACAAAAAATTTGATATTGAACAAATGCAATTTAGAGTGATGAAGGGGTGGCACTCATTGAGGAGACAAGGAAGTGAGTCTAATTATTTAACTTACAGGATAAATAAAATCAATGCAGTGGTAATTTGGTTGATTAAGCATCATTTTCCATTTTAATGCACTATGTAGCTCAAATTAGCTATGCGTTAGACTCATTTGCATGAATGGAAAGAAACCTCATATTAGCTTAAAAAATAAGGGGATAAGAATTTCCTAAGAAATTTAATTTCGTTTCAAGCAATTTTACTGATAACTATAGGGAAGAAGTGATCATCAGGGTCCAGTGCAACCCATTTCTGAATGGTGAGATCTGTGTCTCTTGCTCCTGCTTTTCATTCTCTTCTTATATTAGTGTGATTCTAATTGAAGATTTTGTTCATGGCAGAGGATATGTGACTACTGACAGGGTCAGAACTCTATATTCTATGGTGTGGGGATTACAGTTAAATGCCTGATGTAGTCAATTTCAAATTGGGAGTTTTAGGGAATACACTGAATAGCAGATTAAAGTGTATGTATCTGGACCAATTGTCACTCATATAAGAACCCAACAAAAGTGGTGACAATCTGTACGTAGGACTTGAGAGCTTAATTAAAAAATGAATTGCATTTTAGAAATAGCACTACATTCATAGTAAGCAGAATGTAAAAAAGACATATTGGACTTAATCAAAATCTAATATTTTATGTACCACAGTACAATATCAATAAAGTGAGAAGACAACATAGCAAATGAAAAATTGTGAATTGTATGACCTCAGACCTCATCAGAATCTAGTATCTAGTATATAAACTATTCTTACAATTCAACATCAAAAATGCAAACATCACAATGATATTATGGGCCATGGATTAGAGAAAATGTTTTTATCTAAAGATACACAAATAGTCAACAAGTGCATGGAAGTTGCTTAACATTTTTAATGATAAAAGAAATAAAAATGAGAATCACAGTGAAGCTAGGCACAGAGGGTCCTGCCTGTAATTTCAGCAACTTGAGAGTCTTATGCAGAAGTTCTAAGCCAGCCTCAGCAACTTGGTAAGACCCTGTCTCAAAATAAAAAATAAAATGAGCTGCGGACATAGGTCATCTATAAAGCACTCTGGATTAAAACTCCAGTAAAAAATAATTTAAAAATAAAATAACAAAGACATACCACTTCATAATGGATAGCAACAATAATAATAATTGGAAAAAAAAATCTAGTGTTGGCAAGGATGTGAGAAATTGTGACCTTAGAAGAATACCAGGTGGAATGGACAATTGTTCAATAACTGTGAAAATTAGTTTTTAATTTTCTCCAAAAGTTGCACATGGAACTATCATATGACCCACTGATGTCACTCTTGCATCTTTTCCTAAAATAATTAAAAAGAAGACTTCAAAAACTTGTATGTGAAACTCACATCAGCACTAATTCCAATGGCCAACGTCCTAATCCAAGTGTTTACTTATCTCATACTTTATTTGAGCACAGAGTGTTTTATGGAAGAAAGGATTCTGCATTGGAATGATATTTGAAAACCACAGAAGCAATGATTCATCAGACTAAATTTGACATATTTTTTGAAATATTTATTTAAAAAAATCTATAGCAATTTGACTGTTACTGAGGAAAGATATATACCCCAAATTGAGCCACAGATATTGGAAGCAATTACCATAAATTTTCCTCCAAGCTATTTTAAGTTATATCAATATTATTTAAAATAATCATGTACAACTTCACATATAAAAAGTGTTCTTGTAAGTTTATTTTTGTGTGTGCAATGCTTATATTATTTGATTGTCTCACCTTGCCTTAAGCACAAGTATCTTGATAACTTAAAGTAATATGATCATCCATTACTCTGTGGGGTGTGTGTGTTTATACAAATGTAGACAATCATTGATAGGAGGAGCCTAAGAATCCATATTTCAATAAACCAAATTTTATCTGTGATTTTATTGTTCAGATGTGACCATAGGTAATTACAGAGGCTCTACTTGGAAGTGAAAGGCCTCATGAGGTAAAACTGCTCTTCCAGGTGAGAGCTGTTGCTCAGCCGGTGCCTTAGAGGCTGAGGAACAAGTTGCAGTTAAGAAGTCTTTGCCTCCTGACCACTGTGTTTTTTACACAAACCATTCTATTCCAGGAATCTCCATTCCTACCTTCATTCAGAGGCCTTTTTATTAGAGGTCTTTGTCAAGAATTTCCCCAAAGGTGCTTGCTGAGATTTCCCTATCATTTAGGAAGCATTTTTGGAGAAACCTGAAAACACTTTCTCCACTTCCACTTGGTACTCAGTAATTTTCCACTCCAAATTATTTCCCTTCACCTTCCTTGTTATACCCTACAGTCCAAGAGACAAAAGTTGGGGGCCTTTGAATTGGGGTTCCTTGAGTCTGAGACAATTCCTCTGCCTTTGTTGACAAATCTGACTCAGATGCAATGTCGAGGAAAAAACAAAATATTGAGGAAATGATGATTTTTCCTCTTGTTTGTACTATCACATTAAGTGATCAAAGGTTAATCGCTATTTTCCTTCAGCTTCTTGCTTCATTCAGCTACTCTTCGCTCCGTGCAGCTGTTTTCTTCATCTTAAGACAGCACTAAGTAGTCCATCAATCATTCCCATACAGAAGTTCCACTGGGATTTTTAATAGACAATGCATTAGAATAAATTTGATAAATCATGATCCAATAACACAGTTACAATAGCTCAGTTGTGCAGATCACTTCCCAGCCTTTTACCTGTGTGATGTGGCTGGCCTCTGGCCTCTGTATCCCTGCTTGCTAAAGACTACAGCAATACATTTCTCCAGAAGTCTTATCAAACACTTGTAGGGTCTGGGTTTTCTGTCTCCTTTCCCTCTCAATTTCCCCATTTCCCCTGCTCTTCCTGGTAACTTTACTCAGTTGTTACTGATGAACAGAGCCAGCTCCTTTGTGTGCAGTTTGGACAGTCTCAGAGGTGTAATGTATGCTGCCGTTCTCTTCCCGAGATCAGTACAAGATGAAATGTTGTTAGATGTGTCCTTGTGTGGCTTCTTCCCTCTTCCTTGTCCTGCTTCCCTCCCTGCGGGTTGCTCTTAATAAATCACCTATGCTGGAGTTTCCACCTCATCTTCTGCTTCAGAACTCTGAAATAGATGAGGATATAAAGTTGCAATTAGAGATAGATAACTTTCCAGTTATTTTGTTTTTTAGAACTCTAAAAATGTATTTAAAACTGACAAATCTTGGGGCTGGAGCAGTGGCTCGGCGGTTGCGGTGCTTGCTGAAGTGCACGGGTTCAAATCCCAGCACCCATGTACACAACTAAGAGTCAAAGCAATGAAAACCGTGTGAAAAACTCAATAAAAATTGATTCTCTCTCTCTCTCTCTCTCTGTCCTTCTCTCTTAAAAAAAAAAAACCCTGACAAATCTCTGAGAAAGGTATAAAGAATTTAGAATCATTCTGATTCACCAATCAGTTTAGCATCACTTTAAAATATAGATAGCACATTTCAAAATGCTAAAAGAAAGGATTTAAAAGTTTTTCACCATTACAAAATCAATAGATGTCACATGCAATTAATATGTTTAAGCTGATGTAAATATTAAAATGTAAATATATGAAAATTAAATGGGGGGCTGGAGCAGTGGCTCAGTGGTTATAGCCCTAGCCAGGCATTTTCAAGGATGCCCATTTGAACCCCAGCACCACGTACACAGCGAGGTGTTGGAGCAATGAAAGACACATGAAAAACTAAATAAAATTGATTCTCTTTTTCTCTCTCTCACTGTCTTTCTCTCTTTAAAAAAATGTTTAAAAAGAAAGTAAAAAAATAAATAAAAATGGAATGGTAACCAAATAATATGTATAAATTTTATGTTTGTATGTATCTGTTAAACATACATTTTAACTGGCTGGAGTGGTTTCTCAGTGGTTGGAGCACTTGCCTCGCATACATGAGGACTCCAGTTCAAATCCCAGAACAACATACACAACTGTGTCAGAGAAACAAAGGCTAGAGGAAAATTTGCCCAGTGCAGTTCCTAATATATTACACAATGAATGGGCAAGAGGGGTATCTTCCTCAGGCCTCTTCTGAAAAAAATTACTAAAATTGATTTTCTCTCTCTCACCCTCTTAAAGTAAATAAATAAACGTATTTTTAAAAAGGTAGAAATATTTCAATTCCCCTCTAGACAGACCTATGTCCCAGATGTTTTACAGGTATACATAGTAATAGTATATGTATGTATATACATATTAATCATATATATACACACTGTGATGATTAAACTGCTTAATCTACTAATTATATAAAGGTCAGTAGGTCTCAAACAGTGTTATGAGAACAAAAGAAATTCTATATTCATGATGCCAAAACGAGAAAAGGATATGACAAAATAGAAAAATGATAGTCCATACTTATTACCAGAACCATGTCCGGTCAAGAGGCATAATCAAGTCAACAGGCAAGGTGCTGAATCAAGGAATGTAACTTTTTAAAAATAGTTGGCTAGATAATAAAATGGAGAGCTCTTATCCAAAAGTGCCTCTTACAAGGAAGCTGAGTTAGGAGTGTTTTACAGAGACAGCTGATGGGTATTCCCAGACCATATGCACCTTCTCACAGTAGATGACACATGCCTGATCCTAACTGCCCACTCAGGAGACTCTTTTCAGTTCTGCAAATCTGAAGAACAAAGATGCTTTATTTCCTCTATCTATTCTTGTCACTGATTGATTTGCCCAGTGCGGTTCCTAACATATTACACAATGGACAGCATAGAGGGCTAGTTTCCTCATGCCCTCTTGCTGATTCTGAAATTTAAGTACTAAAAAAAAAATACTTCACCATATTAGTATAAAAACAAAGATCAGTTGAGGTTAAATAGGGAGTTGGGCATTTAATCTGCTCTGGTCTCAATGCTCAGCTTCAAATTTACTTGGAAAATGAGAAATTGAAATTTTTAATAAAAATTTAACAAATATATACATCCGATTATTTCAAAAAGTAAGGCACAATAAAGCAAAGTAGCTTTTATTGTGACAACACATAATATCTTTAAATTAGAAAATGTGGGCTAGAGCAGTGGCTCAGCATTTAGGACACTTGCCCAGGATGTGCAAGTACACGGGTTCAAATCTCATCACCCACATACACAACTAAATGTCAGAGCAATGAAAGCCATGTGAAAAACTAAAAAAAATTGATTCTTTCTCTCTCTCTCTCACTGTCTCTGTCCTTATCTCTTTAAAAAGATTTAGAAAATTTACTAATAGAGTTCATCAAATTAAAGAAGTAAAAGATAAATTCCTGATCATGTAGATATATGAATCTGGTACATTATATTTTAATGAAAAACAAAAAAAAAACTTTATTTCACTATGACAAATAAATTCTTTAATTTATGATATTGCTCATTTAAAAATTAAAAATTTGTGCAGGAAAATCAGCTAAGGGTTGTATCATTACAGCTACATGGAAAGATGTATATATAGTAAGACAAACATGAAAAAGGTAAAAAGATACAGCATCATTTTAAATTGTTATATAAAAGCCAGGAGTGGTAGTACACTCCTATAATCTCAGCAACTTTGGAGGATGAGGCAGGAGAATTGAAACTTCAAAGCCAGCCTCAGCAACTTAGCAAGATCCTATACTATCTCAAAATAAAAAAATTAAAAGGTCATTTTGTTAAAGTGAAGACAAGGAAGAGTTTCAAATGAGCTAGGAATCAAAATATTTAAACCACATTGTCATTTAGTAAATTAATGTGGTAAAATACATTGTTTCTTATCCTTGAACTCCATTTTATTTTCTATTATATCCTATGACTAATAACAAATTATAGCATTTTCTATCTCACTAATTAATTCTGAAATATCATATACTCACTGTTTTTAAAAATTAGTATCAAAAGTAAGTACAACCTGCTCTAGAAAGCAGTGTGGAGACTCCTCAAAAAATTAGAGAAGGATCCACCCTGCAATCCAGATATCCCTCTTCTGGGTATTTTCCCAGAGGAGTTAGAATCAGCACGTTACACTGACAGCAAAGTCATTATTGATAGCATCTCAATTTACAATAGCTAAATTATGGAATCAACCCAGAGGCCTGGCATTGGATATTGAATGAATGGATCCAAAATCAGTGAGATGTGTGTGTGTGTGTATAGACACACCCACAGTGGAGTTCAGCTCAGCTATTAGAAACAATATTGCTGCCTTTGAAGGTAAACCTATGGCAATGGAAGAAATCATGCTGAGTGAAATTAGCCAAAACCAGAGACTAAAGGGTCAAATGATTTCCCTCATTTGTGGAGACTAGAGTAAAACCCAGGCTTGGCTGAAAGGTAGTCAAACTCTTGTACTAGATCCACCAAAGATGTTGCAACATATAATCTAGGGGAACTATAGATATGTAGGGGAAAAAGGGGGAGGGTAAAAGTAGGGATTGGGTGGGGATAGGGAGAGTACATAGGGAGGGATCTAGGGTGGCAATCAACAATGTAACTGAATCCAAATACTTAGGTAATCATTTAATTCTGGAAAATTCACAATTTTACATATATATACACATATATATATATATATATATACACACATACATATATATATATATATACACATATATATATAGACTTTTATAATCAATATGGGGGAAAGTATAGAAGAATCAAAAAACTGGGATGCTAGGGTGTGGGCCTTGTAGGAGTGACTCTGGATTAATATCAAATCCATATTACATCGCTACTTTATATGCATTTATGATTGTACAACAACTCAACTGCTTAATTAAAAAAAAAGATAACACCAGAACTACTAGGATAAATGTTTGCTTTGGAATGCATCAATAATATATCTTTTTTCAGGTGTTTTAATTTTATTTTTTTAAATATGTTTCAATACCAAGTACTAATGCCAAGAAAACTCCTAGCCATATAATTTTGAAATTATCGCTTTCATCTCATTACTTTTTATTTCCCCTAAAACGAAATGTGAAATCTCCTATTTAGAATAGTCCATAGAAATACTTCAGACAGGCATTTTCCTCAGAATATTATCCATCTGAAAACTGGCCTTATTTAAAATTTTAAAGATAAACCAGCAAAAATGGTTATTATAAAGAATATATAATCTGACTCACTAAAGGCTCTGAAGAGCATTTACACATTTTGAACAAGTAAGTAATGCTTATTGGAAGCCATAAAAATTGGAAGAACTAGAATAAAAATTTTCATAGTCCGTCTGAGATCCTGACAAAATGTTTTCTCTTCTGGAAGGTAAATAACCAACTGAGAAAAAGGAATTGAGCATGTGAAAAGTGGCTTATGAATTGGTCTTGCACATTAAAGGCCAACCAACTGTTCTGCACCACTCATTCCAAAGACATTGAATTGTTTCTTTCCTGTCAGAAGTAATAGAAATTGACATAGCTCAGGAAGAAAATAGGGCCCCTGATGATTGAGTCTGCTGCACAATAGAAGTTACAATCTGATTCTTATCATTATTTCCTAGGCAGAAATTTGTACATCCCAGACCTAAATTTCCAGAAAGAATTACATGTAAAAATTTTGAAGTAAAGCATTTAAATGAATTTAACCCAAAATTATCAGGAGGAGGAAATAATTATTATAAAAGAGATTCTATTTAGGTAAATACATGTTGGATATATAATAGTACCATATTTTGGTCTTTAGTCTGATGCTCCATACATAAAATCTTAAGATATAGAAATTGTTATTTTGCCTTTTTTTCTTTAAATGCTTACTGTTTTTCACTAAAATACAATAATTCAGTTAGCAGGTAATTTAATATGTATATTTCTTTTCCTTTTCAGTTTTCTTCTCTCAGAAAATTAAATAATGTAGGAAAATAAATAATTATTTTTAATGTTTCATTTTGCTTAGATGTAGCTAGGCATAGATTTCTTCCCAGTTAATATCATAAGAAAACAAAATCTGCAACGGTGTAGACATTTGATTTTTCCCTGCCTAAACCACTTAAACCTAGAAGCTGTGCCATGCCCTCAAACTGTTAGTTATTTGAGTAAAAACATCATGTTGATTAAAGAGAAAATATTTTAAATAAATATGGAAAAATATATACTGATGTCAGCATCTAGGATAAGCTGTTGTTTAACTAATATTGTATACAGACAAATTTCAATATTAACTTTGTACTTATCAAAGATATACACATGTGTGATTTCATATGCATAAATTACAAATGAGAGTAAAGTATTTTTTCTTCAAAAATTATTTTTATGAGTCATAAAAAGCCAAATTAAGTTAATAAAGTAAGCAAACACTTTTGTTGAAATATATGTTAATCACCAGATTTAAATGTTATATCTGATTGTTGAAATATCAATAAAGTTTAATAACTGGTTCTCTAAGGAAAAAAATGCATATTGGCAGGGTTTAGTCCATGGACAATTTAAAAGTTACCAGTAATGTACCCACTGATTGTGGACTGAGAAGTAATGATCAATGTGGTTTCTTGTGAGTCAATTCTAGCCAACTTGGACGCATGGCTGCTCTGGATGACTATTGTATTATGATGAAGTGATAGCAACTAATGAATTATAGGGATTAGGAACATGGAAAAAACAAATTATCCCTGAAAAATAGTTGCTGCTGTGATGGCCATGTGTAAAAAGCATTTAAGGAATTGCAAGAGTTCCAAAATATAGAAAAAATGACTATCTTGTTCTTAGTGCACTTGATCTCCACCTTCCTGCCCAGATTCCTTGCCTATCAGAGTTCCTTTTGATCCCTCTGCTGAATTCTGCATGGCTACACACCCTTTGCCTCTTCCTACAGTATGTTGAGCTCCTATCTCAGGACCTTGAGGTTTCTTGCAGTGTTCTAGGATCCTCAGACCTCATCGCTGACAACACTGCTCACCTCCTCTTGCATTCCAAATGTTATGTAAATAATTATTATACTGTGTGGTTTACAGAATAATGACAGAAGTAAAAGTCTGTCATTGAGATTGCTACAATCCTTCTTCTATTTTAGATTTAAATGTTATTTCCACAATGATGGTCAAAAAATCACGTACTTATTCCTTTAATAATTTTTAAATTTTATGATTAATCAATTGAAAAATGATTTGTTTCTCTAATCTCTCAATTTTTACTGCAAGGAGTTGGAATTGTAATGTACAAATTACCAATTCCCATTTGCTATACTATGTAAATACTCATTTACTAGTTATTGCAGTATTTCAAAGATCTCAGATGGTTGTCTCTGAACAGTTGAGGACTTTATTTTTCACTTTAAGATAAATCAAACAGCTACTAAAGCATTATCTGAAATGGAACACCTTTCTCATAAAATAAAGTCTCAAATATAAGGTTAAATTAAACATTACTATATAAATGAACAATTTTTGGATGCAGGAATTTATCATTCACAAATATGTTTAATAGGTGTTATATTGAAAAGAATTTTAAATATATGTTCTCTTTCTCTCGTTATACGTATACACACATGTACATATGCATATAAATAAATACATATATACATACACATATATTGCATATTTGTTTGTAATTCATATGTGTGTTATATAGATTACACATATTTATATATGTACAGCTATATAATAATACCTATTGACACAGAAGCCTGATTGCCTAGTAGTACATCCTAAAGAATTGACTATGATACATTTTAATAATATCATAAGATTCTCTATCAAATAAAACTTAAAAATATTTTTGAAGTTTTTAGTATTTTAATTTTTTGCTATAATCATATATTTGTTTTAAAATAATTGTATGAAGTTAAGCAATGATAAGATTAAGATAGTTTTATCTTTAACTACTTAACTTATTATCTACACAATGTCAAAATGTTGTTTGAAAGGTAACTGGAGAATGTAGAATTTCTGAATTGCATTGAAGTGTAAGTGCATATATACACATGATTTTCCCCTTTCCTTTTGTCTGATCAGGCAATTGTCCATCTTTCTTTAAAAGACACTGCAAGTTAAAGATTGATAATGTAGGGGAGATGATACTGCTGAGAGCTTTTGAGGATGTGAATTACCTTTAAGCTTAAGGTATTGCTCTGAGCATGTGGATACTGACCCTGGAGCTGAACGATAACTCAAATTTTGCTGAGTTTTGACCACTCATTGCAGTGACAAATGGGACAGATTCTACAAACTGCTTCACACAAATAATGCTTTCGAATTGCTTGTTGTGCTCACTTGCAGAGCTAAAAGAATCATTTTTCTTCTAATCCTTAAAGACAAAAATGCATTAGACTTTCCACTTTTCATCCAATCGGTGCCATTTTTCCTCTTGTGAGTAAATGGTTTTGTGGAGTCTCTGTTAGTCATTATAGCCACTGACTTATCAAAGCCTCAATGCATTTCAGAACTTCTATATTTTCCAGTAACATTCAATACAGCAATTTGACCTTCAGGAGATATCAAGTTACAGTTTAGAGTGTAACTGTCTTAATCCTAAGGTTAATTAACTTCATATAATTATTTTGAAGTAAATATAATCTATGAATCAATCCATACAGCAAAATCAAAAATATCAAAGACTTCAAAATATTCATATATTTTCATGATGCAAACAAACATTATAATTTTATTAAAAGTCATTATAGTTAATTGTTTAGGAGGTAATACCTGGAAATCTGGCTCCTATGTCCATATTGTTAACAATTATAATATGTATACTCATTGAAAACACTCATTCTATAACAAATATTTCCTATATTCTTTTAATGTTTACCAATTGATAGCCTATGGAAGAGTTTTTACTGTATTTCATTAACCATTTTGTTTATTCATTAAATCCATGCTTATTGAGGATTCTGTTTTACCTCTCCTTGTGTTTGGTGCCAGAAATTCAAACTGTATATTGATCCAAGTAACTTTGTCATCTAAAAATGAATGAATAAGGCTAAGAGATTATGCCAAAGTTGAAGCTGAATCAATGATACTGTGTTAGTCAGCATTCCTTTGCTGTGACAAAATAACTGAGAAAAAATAAAAGAGGAAATGCTTATTTTGGTACACAGTTTCAGTACATGATAGGCTGTCTCCATTACTTTTAGGCCTATGATGAGGCAGAGCCTCATGGTGGGAAGATATGGTTTAGAGACAATGCTCATCTCATGACACTCAGAATGCAGAAACAGAGAGAGAAAGAAAGAGATAGGACAGGGACAACTTACATCATACAAGGCCATGCCCTGATTCACATATTTCCTCCAACTAGGCACCAATTCCTAAAGCTTCTTCCTACTAACAATGCTGGGTACTAACTTTCAGTACATGATCATTTTGGGGACATTCCAGGTCCACGCTTAGCATTCTGCTTCTGATCCCCAAAGGCTCATGGCATTTTCATTTGATGGATGAATTTCTTCTATCTCTAAGTTGTAATAATTTCAGAATTGCCAAAAGTCTAAGTCCAAAGTCTTTTCTAAGACTCAAGACAAACTTTTAGCTATGAAACACTCTTCCAAAAAAATTACAAAAATATACAATCAAAAAAATCTACATACTTTCTAATGGGCTCTTGAACAAAACCTGAATAAAGCAAAAAGGCTAAATAAAAACAGACCTCTTGTCCCTGACTCTACTTCTACATTATAACTCAGAATGAATATAGGCCTTACTTGGATCTTAAACCTTCCAGGTTTTGCACTAGAACTTATTTCATCAGCTCTTATGGTTCTCAGGTGTTTGGACATGAATTTGAGCAATGTTTAAGTTATCTAGCTTTCTGTTTTCAGATCTGTGTCTACTTAGCCTCCATAATCACGTGAGCCAGTACCTTATTACAAATGGATGAGTGTGTGTGTGTGTGTGTGTATAAAACCTAATTAATAGTTGTTTCTATGATGAACCTGACTAAATCAATATATTTTAGGTGCCTAAAGGCTTCCTCCAAGACTCTTTCTTTAAAAAAATAAACACAAACTTCTTATCATAACTTTAAGTTTGATGTCTTAGAAGGTAGTGAGATCACAAAATGTTTTCACATAAATCATTATAAATCTCACAAATCATATAAATATTTGATAATTATCAACACATCAATCTGGATTAAAAGATATTGTCAGGAATTACAAACACATACGCAGCATTTTCTGTCAGGTAATAAATGCCACCTTATTCTGAAGTCGACTGTTTGTGTTGCAGGTTCCCTTTTGTATTTGTGTGCTGTTTCACACACAATACAAAGAGGCAGAGACCAACTATGGATTACCAACTCACATAAAATACATCATTAACTAGCAGTCCATTTGTTTGTCTGTGCTTTGTACGAGTAGTGAATTGAGGTGATTCAGAATATTTTATTTCTTTGTTATCAACCAGGTAAGATTTATAAGCTACAGACTCAAAATTTCCTTTTCTATATCACAATTTTCACATAAAATACCAGACATGATTATATAGCAAGCTTCCTCAAACAATAAACCTTATACATAATAAATCAACAGAAAAATCTCAAAATAAAAAGATAAAAACTTCATAATATTTTATTTCTAAACTGTTTAAAACACATTTTTCAATACACTTGACCTGGAATACATAAAACGCTTCCTTTGATTTTCTTACACCAATTGAGCATGTTCATTCCAGTAGAGTCAGCACCCTATAAGAAGTTGGAGTTAGCTATTTTAGAAAGGGAATGTAATGTTTCCTTGTGCAATATTATACTCCCTGATTTTCAATGGCTTCTGCTCTTTCATCTAGAAATGACCTAATCAAGTAAATATTGATACCACTGAACAAAGTATGCTTGGTTGGAAACCCACCAATAAATAATGTGATTTCTCAGTCAGTGTTGTTGTGATTTAACACAGAAACAACTTATTTTTATTCTTTCTTTTTTCTTCTTCTTCTTATTGTGCACTGGGGATAGAACCCAGGGCCTCATTACGCAGGCTTTCTACCACTAAGCTACATTCCCAACCCCTGCGTTAATCTTATCATCTATAAGTTCTACTGATACCTCACAGATTCAAGTTTAGAATTATCCTTTTCTAGACTTAAAATACATGTCTGGGGGCTACAGTGGTTGCTCAGCGGTTAGGGTGCTTGCCTTTCATGTGCTACGACACAAGTTCAAACCCTAGCCCCACTTACAGAACTAAGTGTCGGAGCAACAGAAAGCCACATGAAAAACTAAATAAAACTGATTCTCTTTCTCGTTCCCTCTATCTCTCTCTCTCTGTCACTCTTTTTAAAAATGTCTGATTTTTATTATGATATTATATGTTCCTTCTAATGTATATTACATATATATATTTCATAATTTATAAATGTTACTA
>PVKS010036376.1:0-19406 GCA_004027875.1 Aplodontia rufa | reverse complement strand
AAATCTTTCTAGAACCTGCACTGTTCTCTTTTTAGTCTCTGACCTATATGACAAAGATGAACTTGGGCCTGTCTATTGGCTGTCAATTTGCTGAGAGACCTTAATCAGACACAAGAAACAAAATTGCAAGTAACACCCCCCAAGAGAACAAAGTCAAGTCTGTCTTCTGGGGAATTCTGGCCAAGGAAAGTCCACTGTATTTTTCATTTCCTCTGTAGTACACTATCATAATGTAAATGAATGCAGAGAGGGTTGTGTTTTCCCCAGAGAAGCAAGGTTAGAATTGGACTTTGAAATGAGTAAGTCACTGATAGGCTCTATAGCACGGTATAAAACCAGAATATAACATCAAACTAAGTAATGAATTTTTCTTTTTCTTTCCTTTTCTTTCTTTCTTTTTTTTAAGAGAGAGGGACAGAGAAAGAGAGAGAGAGAGAGAGAAAGAGAAAGGATCAATTTTATTTATTTTTCATCTGTTGTTTGTTTTTCCAACACTTAATTGTGTAGGTGATGCTGAGGTTTGAACTTGGGTCCTCCTACATGCCAGACAAACGCTTTACCACTGAGGTATCATTCCAGTCTTTCTTTTCTTTTCTTTTTTAAAGAGAGAGGGAAAGAGAGAGAGAGAGAGAAGCAACTTTATCTAGTTTTTCATGTGCCTTCGTTGCTCCGAGTCTTTGTTGCGTATGTGCTGCCAGGCAAGCGCTGTAACCGTTGAGCTCCCGCTCCAGCCCCATCCAGTCTGTATTTTCATATGTAAATATGCCTTACATATGGATTACTGAAAAGGGTATAGATCTAAAGATACACATGTACTATATCTGACCAAAACTTTATTTGCTAACTAGAATTGTTAAGCACTCTATTTCATTTTTATTTTGTGGTGCTGGGGACTGAATTCAGGATCTCATTCATGCAAGGCAAGTGGTCTAATCACAATGACATTCAAACCATGTTTGTTGTTAGGAAGTGTGGTGGTGATGTTTTGCCTACCAAAGGGTTTGATTTTAATGGTATGTTACAAAACTAAGGTACATTCTTACCATTCAAATTAAAATATTCAAATAAGCAGAAGGAGGAAAACTCACATCTTACAGTCCTGCATCTTGGCAATAATCACATTTTGTAATAGTTGTGTTCTCAACAATACAGCAACAAAAGTGTTCATCTCACCAAGTGCTGATAGCATCAGTTAAAATGATCAAGCTGTATTTTATTTAATTCTATGTGCCACACTGTAATTAACTAAATTCTGTCTGGACATTTTAGTGGCTTTCACCATTTTTGCCATCGTGTGTGTAGCACCACACTTGAGGTGTTTGCTTCGGGTAGGTACAGGGGGACGCTTGGGCCTTGCTTACAGATGGCTCTGCCAGCGTTGGTGAGCTGCTGAGACACCAGCAGTATATCTGGCCTCTAGATTAGAGGAGAAGGAAGTCCTCTCAGCACTTTGAGCAGTACACCTTGTAGTCCTTGTGGCCTGGAAGGAGAAGACTTAGTGACTGGTGGAAGTCAGGGGATAATCCTCTGGAGCGGGCCCCAGGGTGTGCCTTTCAAGGTTGCTAGCCCAATCTGTGGTGGGGCAACTCTCAGAGAAGGGGTAGACATATTGACTTGCTCTATGGGTGTTACAGCCTCCTTCCCAGCCTCTTCAATTTTGTCCAATGCTTTGTGAACAAGGTAAGAGTCAGGGCTGGAGTCTGTGCATATGCCCAACAACAAACTCTCTCCTTAGAGAGGCTCGCCTGGTCACTGGCCCACTGAGTGCCTAATTTGATAAGCAACGTCCAGTCGTGAATATTGCATGCCATGTGCAAGTGAGGGGGAGAGAGATTAGTGACATGCTTTGGCCACTGCTGACCCAGCAGCACCAGTTGTGGATGAACTGCCCAGACCAGGGCCATCTGTTGGAAACAGCATTAAGGCTTAGTGAACGAGGGTGCTTGGCTTGCTGGAAGGTGTTCTTGGCTGCCTGCTTGATTCTGCTCCAGGGGGCCATTCACAAACCCCAGGGAGGCTGTGAAGAATCCATAGAGGGTTCCCACACCGTTCTTCTGTGCTGAGTGAACTGTGATAACCACTAACTGGTGGACTACAGAGGAGTCTCGTCATCATTCCTATGGGCCTCTAGTCACTCCTGTGCAGGCCACCCTGTGTAGGAACAGCCAGGTACTTCTCTGGACCATGGGTGACTAATTCAAGAGAAGCCTCAGGCTCTCTTTTCTTCAAAGAGCAGGCTTGGAGGAGAGAACAGTTGGTTTGGGGAAAGCTTTGTTTATCATCAAGGAGCCCTACACAACGCTGGCTCCTTGCACAATACTGACTTGGTCATCCACCAAGTAATTCCAGATTTTGTGTCTTAATTTTTTTTAAGTTGCGACAAAATGTGTATCATAAAATTTGCCATTTCAACCACTTTCAAGTGGACAGTTCTGTGGCACTAAGTGGCTTTTTGCCTCTAAACTTGAGCCCCCATTGGAAGTGTCACTCTTTCTGGTGTAATGGCCACCTTTCCTCCAAGTGAAGATGCCACTGATTGTGAAACAAGCCACTATCCTATTAGTGACATTTTATTACAAATAGGACATTCCTAGCAATTTTCATTGGATATCAGCTGCAAGCCATATTCCTATTCTAGAAGAATTTCCGTCATAGAATGAAGGTAATAGATTGCTTCTCTGTGTCCTCCCGTGGCTGAGTGCTTTGGAGGGGAGTCACTTTCCGTGTGGGATCTGTGATGACCAAGCTGAACGCCAGACCTGACTGGGCAGTCACAGGAGCACCATCATATTCTTGGGCATCCCAGGTGGTGGTCTTCCAGCTGATGAAGGTCAAGTGCTCTGTCTAATCTGCATTGCTTGCCTTATTTCCTATCCAAATAACATCAACAGTAATTGCAGCATAAACAGAGGGTCAAAACCAAGGCATAGGTGTTAGGGCACATGAAATGAATGCATTTTGAAGCTCGAAAGACAGTCCCCCCATTATGTGAAATCACATTAGAAAGAAGAGTAAAGGAGTTAGGGACTGTTGATTTGAGGACGGGGAAAGGGCAGAAAGCAGAACCAGTCTATCGTCTAGCTTGGTAATGGGAAAGACCATACATTGGCTGGATACATTATCACTCCCAGACTGTCCATTTTTATTTAAACTTTGGCTTGTAGAGAAGTATTTCCCCCTTCTTATTTCTGGTTCCCAGCCCCGAGTCACTGCGCAGCTGTCAGCCGTACAGATGGTATTGGTGACAGATCTGTGTTAATCGTATCCATCCTCTCCTACCAGTCCCTCTTGTAATTATGGATAAGAAGAATCCTAAGACAGATGGTTAATTTTATCCATAACTGAGTGACTACAGAGACGATCAAAGCTCATGAACCAAGAGGAGGCCTGTGAAGGGCTGTGGTCTTGTTAATAGTTCTCCCATTAGGTTGGTGCTGCAGAGAGTAATTTTTAGATATGCTGGAGGAAGCTGGTAGCAGGACAGTGCCTTTGAGAGCAGAATTAGATTTGGAAAAGTCTGAATGAGATTTTTTTTTTTCTAAGTGGATAGAAGTTAGGGAAAACTTTAGCTCTGTTTATCTAGGAGTAGCCCTTCATGGCTTTGCTCTCAGCATAGGAATCATCAATAAAATTACACAGGACTCTTTATGTTTGGGGGAACTTAAAAACCACCATGAAATAATTAGCAGAATATTTGCAGAGCACTGATGCTTCAAGAGACCTCTGAAATAAAATACATGTTTGGGTTTGTGGAAAATGGATCACAATAATCTTAGAAGATAATTTTGGGCTCGGGGCAGTGGTACATGCCTATAATCCCAGCAGCTCTGGAGATCAAGGCAGGAGGATTGCAAGTTCAAGGTCAGCCTCAGCAACTTAGCGAGAGCCTGTCTCAAAATTAAAAACAAAAAAATAGGGCTGGAAATGTAGCTCAGTGATAAGAGTATCCCTGGGTTCAATCCCCAGTACCAAAACAACAACAACAAGAACAACAACAAAAATCCAGAAAATAAATTGTTGGAGACTGATTCACCATGGAAACGAAAGGTCTTAATGCTCACTGGGCACCTGCTACCTGTTGAGAACTTCGCATACATTTCTCACTTTAACCCCAGTGCAACCTGGGAAGGTGAGTTTCACCCATGATTCACAGAGAAAGGTCAGAAGGCTCTGAATGTCCATGTAGTTTCTGGGTTTGAGGCCAAGCAAGCAGTGCAACTGGAGTTTGACATTTCCCATCCCTCTGTTTACCCACTGCATAGCCTCGACAAGAAGGGAACAAATTGTCCGGTCTCCTTCCAGCCTAGCAGCTCTAAGGAGCCTCTCCTAAACTCCACAGAAGCCACTTGCCCATACAATTATTTTATGTCAACTGCCCACGTACTTCTGAGTGATGAGTTTCTATTCTTTATTTTTTGAGCCTTGTTACTTCATGTTTTACATGTTTATATCTCTTCTCTTTAGTAGATTAGGAACTCTGAGAGGGCACCGATTTTGTTTGCCCACAGCATTTTGTGAAAACTTGATGTTCAATTACTACCTATTGATTTGATTTTAATCAGTGTGAGGGAAACAATTTTTGACAGTTGTCCTGAAGTCAATGTTATCATCAAAGTAATTTTCAGAGACTTTGATAATTCTTATACCCACAATATTAGAGTTTAGGGGAGATTTATGGGGAATACTTGAATTTTAGATTCTGAGAAGAGCTGTATCATTTCGGATTTCAGTCAAATATTATCATTATTTTAAATCTTTACTGTTAAAAGCACTTCAGATTTCTGTCAGCTTTCTCATTATGTTTATGTTTCTTCCTGGGTCAGATTATAGTCCTTCTTTCCCTGGAAAACTTTCCGAGGATGCAGACAGCCTCACTGTTTATACCCGAGCTTTACCTTTTCAATGATGTCAGAAGAATAAGATTTAAAATTTTTCATGTACAAATATTCATCAAGTCAAAGGGGGCAGGAAAACAAAAGCTAATTTCATTCAAAAGATTCTATTTTCTCTTGGCTTTGGCAGATGCTTCCTGCTTGAGTCACATCCTTTAGAGAGGATCACTGGACAGCAGACAGGAGAGTGGAGATAATTGTCTCAGTGAGTAGCAGAAGACATAAACAAACTTTCAGATCATGGTAGTACTTATTTTGCATTGGAAAGCATGTGTAATTCAAATTACTATAATTCCCACTCCATGCCAAATGCTGTCCTGGAGGAAGCTGCTGCTGGCATCAGGGCTGGAGTTCGTACTGCATCAAAGCCACTAGCTTGTTTTTCCATCTGCCCTAGGCCCACAGTTTGCAAACTTTCTGAGTTACTCATTCCCTGGTAAATTCCAGTCTTGGACTACTTGCTGTAGGACATATGCAAGGCTTTGCCCCAAGGTTTGCAAATGCAATATGGCCCTTGTTTAAAAGTGTTTAGCTACTGGAAGTACAAGCAGTTCTACAGAGGTTTGTGTTGGCTACCTCAGGCTTGTGGGTTCAGTTCAGTTTTGGTTTGATTTTGCAAGGTTTATGGCTTGGCTGCTTGAGGGACTTCCTGGCCTTCACACTGTTCCTTCCCCCTAGCTAGGAAGATCTACTGCAGCACTCGGTTAAAGATTTCTAGACATTCCTTTGGAACAACTACTATGATGATGGCTTCAGTGTTCTTGGAGGGTGTTCATGTTTGGAATTTCCTTGTGCGGTCTGACATGGCTTAGCTGCTGCTTTTCCTGATAGGGAGGTGAACCCAATCATGTGTCCACAGGGTTAGCTCTTTCTGGAGGTTGCAGGGTGAATGTGTTCCTTACCCCTTCCACCTCTAGAGACAACCTTGGCTCTTGGTCTCATTGTTCCACTCTGCTCTCATGGTCACACTGCTTTCTCCTCTACTGTGGTCAGATTCCCTCTGCCTCTCTCCAGTTAGGACTTTGTGATGACATTTAGGGTGCACCCAGATAACCCAGGATGATCTCTTCATCTCAAAATGCTTAATCATACCTGCAAAGTTGCCTTTGCCCTAAGTTAACATTTACAAGTTACTTTATTGGGACATGGACATCTTGTGGGATTGTCAGCCTGTCACAGAGTCAGATGTGTCTGAATTTGAATCCTAGCTCCAACAATGTCTCATGCTTTCTAAGTTTTAACATTTCTCGCCTCTACATGGTGATAATGATATTTATCTCTCACTATGTTGATGCAAGACTTTGATTAGTGAAGTCTGTAAATTAGTAACATCAGGACCCTAGAAGTGTTCGGTTAATGTTCACTTCTTTTTTTTTTTTTTCTGTCTCCTCTTATAATCTCTGAAAAATTAATGACTTCAGTTTAAAGGCAAAGAAGCCTTTGAGTTTTATAAATATTTTGGCACAAATAAATACAAAACACTAACAATACTGCTGAAGTGATTATCATGTAGACAAAATGCTGGTTAATATCCAGTTAAGATTCAGCCTTTGAGGGTAAATGGATGGTTATGGAAGAGATCATGATGAGTAAAATCAGCTTAACCCAGAGCTCTAAGGGTCGATTGTCTCCACTCATAGGTGGAGGTGGGGACTAGACCCTGGACAGTGAGAAAGTTGGTCTAGTAACATGAGTTAAATCCAGATAAGATGTAATGCTTTACAATCTAATACCCTTTTTTTTAGAATTATAAAGGGAAAGGGAAGGGAGGGATAAGGGAGGGTAATTGGGGGGGGCACTCCTGGAGATAATTGCAATATCCAGAATATTTACACATTTTATACACATTTTATATTATTTTGTTAAAATCGTGTAAGGTTGTTCAAAAAATAATAATAAATAAAAAAAAAAGATTCCAACTTCAAAACAAACTGCAATAGAATGCAACAAAGAATGTACCCCACTGTGTTTAGAGATGTAGGTATCCTAATATGAATATCACTAAAAGCTTACCTCCTTAAATAAGTTCTTGAGGATTCTTTGTTTTCTATAAGTCTTCGATGATTTGAAATAAGTAAGACCACTGTGTGTTTGGAGGAAAGGGAGTCAAAGAGGGAAGCATATCATTTTTAAAGATGATTATTATTGAGATGAAGAGATCATCCTGGGTTATCTGGGAATCTGGGTAGAGGGCAATTCAGGCAGAGAAGAATTGTATCTGGAAATGAAAGAAGGACCATAGTATTGCATGTTCACAGAATCATGCCTAGTTTAATGTGGTAGGAGCCGATAGGCATAGAAGGAATTTATCTTGAGAAACAATATTCTTTTTTTTTTTAAAGAGGGAGATAGAGAAAGAGAGAGATCATTTTATTTATTTTTTCATCTAGTCTTGGCTTCACCAACACTTAGCTGTGTATGTGGTGCTGGGGTTCAAACCTGGGTCCTTGAGCATACCAGGCAAGCTCTGTAACCACTGAGCCATTGCTCTAGCCCAGAGAAACAACATTCTTGACATTGAATTTAAGCGGGAGTTCAGGTTCAGGTTGTATAAGGAACCTTGAATGACATAATCAACAGTTCCTTCACTCAATTAATTTTCCATGGGTAGCTACTGTGTGTGAAGGAGGCTCTGGACATACAGAACTTAAAAGTCATTTTTTCCCTCAAAGTTCTTTGAATCTAATGTGACAGTTTATGGTCTCCATAAGGTTTGTATGAAAGGTGTCTCCCAGAAGATTGTGTGTGACAATGTGAAGGCTGAGGTGAAATGATTGGGTTATAAAAGCCTTAACCCAATCAGTGAGTTAATCCCCTATAGGAATTAACTGGTAACTATTCTGGTAGGGAGTGGTTGGAAAAGGTGGCTCACTGGGGGCATGCCTTTTGGGTATGTATTTTGTATCTGTTGTGGAGTCTGTGTGTTCCCTGGAGCCATCCACGCCTTCTGCCATGATGCTCTGCCTCCTCTCAAGCTCCAAAGAATGGAGCTGGCCTTCTATGGACTAAGACCTCTGAAACCATGAGCCCTCAAATAAACTTTTCCTCCTAAAATTTTTCTTGTTGGGTCCTTGGGTAACAGCAATGAGAAATCTGACTAAAACATGGACAATAAGTTTATCTTCAAATGAGAAGAATTTGCAGTTATGTGCATGTGGTTTTTTTTTTTGTTTTAAACCTTTAAGAAAGTTGAAGGTCATGAAAATCAGAGTTAAAACAGACTTTAAAGCTCATTTAATTTATTATCCACTGACAGTAGAGACGATTGGCATCCATCAAAGATTTGTGTCCAATTCCATAGTGAAAAATAGTAACTGGGCAGTGATTTTCCAGTCAAGGACTATTATGACTTAGACTTGGGGTGTCCCCCAAAAGCTCATGTGGTAGACAATGCAAGAATGTTCAGAGGTGAAATGATTATATCACGAGATGTCAACTCATTCGTGAATAAATACATCCATATGGGTGGCAGTTGTAGCAGGTAAGGTGTGACTGAAGGAAATAGATCACTGGGGGGATGCCTTTGGGACTTATATTTTGTCTCTGTGGAGTGAAGCTCACTCTCTGCTATGTCTCAGGACATAGTTTCTATGTCCTGAGCTGCTTTCCTTCACCATGTCTTTTCACCATGATGTTCTGCCTTACCTTGGGACCAGAGCTATGGAGTTGGTCTACTATGGACTGAATCTCTGAAACTATGAATGAAATGAAATTTTCCTCCTCTGTTGTTTTTGTCAGGTCCTTTGGTCACGGTGACAAAAATGCTGACTAAAACAGAATGCATTTCCCAGTTCCCTGTGCCTATGTGGTAACGTATGTCTAACTCTCACTAATGGAATCTGGCACTCACAATTTGTTGACTGAAGCGGTTAAGAAGCAGATACCTTTTCTGCCTTCTCTTGTCTCTCTTTCTGATTGGATCAAATCAATCTATTAATCAGTCAGCCAATCAATCCAAACACTCCATGCTTTCAGAAAATGGTGCATCCATGAGATAAAAGGAAACTGTGTCTCTGAGTACTACATTCAGAGAAACTTCCAGTCAAGTAGAGACACTCATTGGATTGATACAGGGATGATGTTGTATTAAGCTACTAAAATTTTGGTACTTTTGCTTTTTTGTTTCAGTAGCTAATGCTATCCAAGTTAGTCTACAGTGAGAAACCTTTTATGTAGCCTAC
Source organism: Aplodontia rufa (assembly GCA_004027875.1). NCBI lineage: Eukaryota > Metazoa > Chordata > Mammalia > Rodentia > Aplodontiidae > Aplodontia > Aplodontia rufa. Next base: position 10,333 of record PVKS010036376.1, on the reverse strand, counting down.
CATTTTCTCTGGGCTTCACTGGGTCTTCATTGTGTCAAGAAGTGTTAGGGATAAGATTTTACAAATCTAATTGTTAGATGCATCTCTGTTTTCTGAAGCTAAAATCTGATGAAATCCTGTTGATTTTAGATATTATTCTCTGGAGAAAAGTCTGGTAGGAAAGTGTGTGTGTTTTTGTAGTATGGCGGCTTCCTGCTATGGGATTATTCAGGGAAGAGGCAAATTTCAGAGGTCACATCTTACTGGGAGCTATGCTACCTGGAAAGGATTTAAGAAAAAATATCATGCTGAAGATAGCTGTATTCAGGAACTATATAGAAACTCAATTTCTACTTTTACAAAAGAAAAACTAATATTGTCATGTGACTGTTGCTTGTTGACAAACCACCCCAAAACTCAATGGTTTAATTTATTTACACTGAGTCTACAGCAGTTTTTAACTCACTAACTTAGTATCCTAGCAATGAATCACTGTATTCACTGTAATATATTTACTATTCATATTACAACATTATGTAATGTCCAGTTTTTCACAAAGTATGTTAAAATATTCTCTCTAGCTGCAAGTTGTTGGTGTCTTTAAAAAAAAGAATTTTGTGTAAATACATTTAAGGAGCATTTTATATTTTATAAGGTCTAAATGTTTCTCTATGATTTTTTAATTGATTGAGATATTGGACAATTTCTTTTTCTTTTAAAAATAGTTTCAAAGTTACCATAGTTGTGCATATATACGTGGTAAAAATATGGGTACATGTAAAAAGCAAAATAAAGTTATAAAAAAGCACCTAAATTTCTATCATTCAGAGTAAACAACTATTAAATTTGAGGACAGACCTACCTACCTTCCCTCCTTCTTCTCTTTCATGCCTTTGTAGAGGAATACCATATATTACTTTATAGCTTGTTTTCACTTAATTATTAACTATTTTTTCCTTACAGTACTGGGTGTTGAACCCAGGGCCCCACACAGGCTGGACAAATGTTCTACCATTGAGTCACATCCTCAGTTCTATTATTAACATATTTCTGTGTTATTAAATGCTAATACATAGCATTATTTTGATAAGTGCATTTGACTTTGTTATTTGGACTTTTTAATTTGTTATTCTCTATTTTGGACAATCATTTTCAGCTTTTATTATGCATCTTTTCATTATTACAAATGTGGCATTTGAATGTTTTGTAAAGTTTTGTGTACAATTATGGTTGTACCTGTTCTGTGTACTGATATTTTAAAAGCAATCAGCCAATTTAACAGGTACAATGCCATTTAATTACTTCAGTTTGTATTTGAGTAGGAGTGAAGTTTACCTTTTAAAAAGCACATGTCTGCTCTTTTTATTTTCTCTTTTATGAATTTCCTATCTACTTTCTCTGTCTACTTTTCTAGTAGTGTAATTGTGTTTCCTAATTTATTTGTAAGTGCTTTATATTTTAGTGCTAATGACTCCTTTTCTGTCATATACATCACAAACACCATTTTCATCTGATTATTTATCTTTGATTTAGATTTTTGATATATATACAATTTGAAATTGTGTATAGCCAAATAAAGCTATGAATTAAAAAATGAAAATTGTTGTCTTTGGTGTTATGCCAGGCACAAAATTATTATTATTATTATTATTTAAAAAAGAGAGGGACTGTGTGAAAGAGAGAGAAAGAAAGGGAGAATCAGTTTTATTTAGTTTTCCTTGTGGCTTTCGTTGCTCTAACACTTCATTGTGTATGTGGTGCTGGGGTTCAAACCTGCAACCTCATGCATGCCAAGCAAGCGCTGTAACTGCTGAGCCACTGCTCCAGCCCCCAGCCACAAAATTATAAGAATACAACCTCAGTTGTCTTCCAATTAGATATTTAAACCTATAATTTTGTGTACGTGTGTATTATTCAAGCCAGGATCTCCTTTTATTGATTTCCACGTTGATCCTTTCCCATTCACATCAATGGAGCTGCCATCTGGACAGAGCTCAGGGCAGAACCCTGGCTTGGAAGTCACATTGTTTTGACCAGTATGGCATTTAGCTCGCATGAATCAGTAAAGCCAGAGAAACTTGGTTATAAAAGTCGGGCTTGCTCTGATCCCCTCTTTTCTTCTGTATCCTCATCCTCGTGGTTTTTCCATTGTGGCAACCACTTCCCTCTCTTCTCTGGCACATACGCTTCAGTAAACTTAGTATTATAAATCTAAATCTGATTTTAAAAACTAGCTGTGCCCATAGGCACACGGTTATATAAAGACTTTAATGTTCTTGTTATTGTAGCTTAAACCATTTGTAAGTTGTGGGATCTATTCAAGCAATGGGTCATTGGATTGTGATCACCTCATCACTGAGCTTCCAAGTCTTGGAAATCTTCTCATCTCTGAATGCAACAAGAGTCCTTTTAAAATTAAAAGTCCCAATCTCCCCCATTTCCTGATAAATTATTTCTCTGCAATTTTAAATCAAGTTTCTTTGTGCTAAGAATGCAAACTGAAAAGCTGCCTCTTCTGGCCCTAGTCTGGACTGGTCCCTCCAATGAAACCAGAATGGTACTTATCTCTGGAGCATATGTATACACAGATGTATTTCCTGGGTTTCCCCTATAAACTGGTACATTTTTGTAGGATGGAGGAGTTAGATTAGCTGCCTTCCCAATTTTGGCCAGACTGCAGTTAAATTTATTTTTTTCTTTTTATATTGCTTTCTCCTATTTCCGATGCAAGCTGGCTTCCAGGCCGTGGAGGCCCCAGCAGGGTCTCTGGCTGGCGGGTATCTGGTAATGGAATTGGAAGCTCTATTTGGGTCTGTGCTCCACAGGGCGTTGCCTGGGGCTGGTTGCCCCTGAATGCAAGGAACTGGTCAGCCGGCGTGGCAGCCCTTTGCCATCTTGATAGAATGGGAAGAATAATTTTCAGAAACCAGTGAGTCCCCAGTTTTGTTGCTCCCTGTTCTTGTAGGCATTGCATTTGGACTCCCCTCCTTTCTTTTCCTGTCATTTGAGGCTTTTTAGCCAATTTAGAGTTCTCAGGAACCAACTTGGAGTTCTTAAATTCCTGATTGATAGGCCTTGTCTCTGACAGGGACTATTCATTTGATAGAGCCAGTTGGTTTGTTTGGAAGAGACGATGAGACTTGTAGAGAACTAGGTAGGGTGTTTATTGAGATCTTTATTGTGAAAATGGAAAGTGTTAATTCTTAGAAAAGTTTTTTTTTTTAATTTTTAAATGTTTTAAAGAGAGGAGGCAGACAGAGAGAGAGAGGGAGAAAGAAAATCAATTTTATTTAGTTTTTCATGTGGCTTTCATTGCTCAGACACTTTGTTATGTACGTGGTGCTGGGCTTTGAATCCACATCCTTACACATGTCAGGCAAGCGCCATAACTGCTGAGCCACTGCTCCAGCCTCCTTAGAAAAGTTTTGATTGAATGATTTTGTTATTGTGCTCCACAGCATGGTCTATTAGGCTGACCGTGCACTCTGATTTAATGCAGCTCTTTCATGTGCTCTTTGTTAATTTGTCTATCAGCATAAAAGAGACAACAACAGAGATTTCTAGGTAAGAGTTTTCTAGACTCCAAAGACAACAAAGAAAGAAATGCTTCCTCCAACCCACTCTGGGTGGCCTTGGCTAACAACAGTCCTAGTGGAGATGTCAGAGGTAAGATCATACCTGAGATCAGAACTCCGCAGAGACTGCTGTGTTTTTGGCTGTTGTGTCTTTGCATGAGAGGACTTCAAGCAAAACATGAAACTTAGTAAAAGTATAATAAAGTCTACTACATGAAAAGGAAGAAGGAGTGGGAGCACTCTCTGTATCCTCAGAAAGGAGAGTGACAACTCACTCCTTTGTGTCCCAGCTTTTATTGGAGTAGGAGGGGGATTGTTAGAAGTTCCCATCCCAATGTCACCTCTTTGCTCTTGACTGACAGACTATATTAGCTAACAACCTAAGGGCAACTCTTGGACCTTCTGGCCTGGCTGACAGGTCCTACTTGGAACTGGTTTTACAAAATTAGTGGTGGACTGGCTCCAGTTCCAATCACCCCACGTTCCTAGGTCCGGGATCTCTGGTCTAGTTGCTTCTGAAGGATCTTGCTTAAGGTGTCTTAGAAATTAGCTCCTTTTGAGAAAACATATCCTTGCTTTAGGTTCTTACCACATGAATTTATCTTTCTCCTGTTGTAAGAGGAATAGTTTATAGGGATGAGATCAGGCAGGAGTCCTGAAACATTGATCACATCAGACCCTGTGATGCCACTGAGGCAGGACTGTTGATTAACCAATCTGTTTTTTGATAAATATTTTCTTATACTCCTGACCCACAGCTCATGTCTAACTGCTATTGAACAAGGTGACTGGACTGTGATGTATATCCAGTCTTACAGAGGATTCCGTGTCAGAAGCACATGCCCTGTTCTAAGTTAGAAGGAACTTGTACAGGCTCATTCAGGAGACTCAAGTAAGTGTGGTCACCCTGTATCTTGAGCTATCCACACCTCTTAGTGTGCAAAACTTTCCAAGACACCGCGCATCGGCAACCCATTGGAAAGGAATCCTTACAGTAACATACTTTACTGACCCTCAACACTTTCCTAGCATTGACTTTTGCTCTCGTCCACAGAAAAATCTCTAACAAAACGAGTTCTGAAATGGACAGAATTTAATTAAAACTTACCTGGGCAAACTGCCCCAGGATCCCTGGAAATAACTCTAGCTGGGATATCTGCTATTCCTTTGTTTTGAGTTCATGATATTTCTTTCTCTGGTGAATTCACTTTTTGATTATATATTTTGTTTTATCTGATTAGAGGACTGATCTTTCCTTTTTTTTTTCTTTTTTCTTTCTACTAAGAAAACTAGTGATTCAAGATGACTGGGCCTTAGATGAAGTTCTGTTTCTGAGATGTAAATTTTTTACTAGGCTTTAATTGACAGTCTTACATATGGAAATGCAAATTTGAGATTTAAGGACTGCTTAGTGCTATAAAAATAATCAGATCAAGAGTTTGGCCTTTTAAACTATCATATAATACATGTATGCTTATGTTTATATGTTATTTGCTTGCTACCAAAGTGAATATAGATAAATAAGAAGTCTCATAACGTAAAACTGTTAAATTAGCTCAAGTGCCTTTTGATTCAGATGATTTAGATACATACATCTTTAACAAATAATTTAATTCAAACTTATTGGTTATAAGGAAATCTTTAAAATCTACTAACATATTTGCTAACCAATTGGCATAATGAATAACTGTAGATATTTAAGGCATAATATTATTGTATTCTGTGTACAGCGACTTTCACGACAGTTGCAAAAATAAAAACAAAAATTTTAACTGTTTGACTTCCATAGGTATTTTAAAAATAATTATTAAAGTGAACAAATTAGATGCATACATAGGACAAATGTTTATAAATGTTCAACTGGTTTTGGGGAGAAAAACATCTTTTGCTGTGCTATAAAGGCCCATCAGCGAAGGCTTTTCTAAACTGAGTTGGTGGTTATCACCTACCTGGCCTGTTGATGAACATATTTGTTTTGGGGACCTAATGCCAATAGACTAAAATAAAAACTGGAAGGAGTTACCTGCTTCTTTACAAGAGGTGAGCCGCTACTTTTCTCCAAACTAGTACCTAGGTTCCGACAAATGTAGCTTTTAAAATCATTTTGTTTTTATAGGGGAACCTGGATTCAGAAGCAACAGAAAATTTAGGCTTTTCATACCTCAAATATATATGTATGCTTACATGTACATGTGACATTTGTTGTTTATCTAAAACATGGGTATAAGTACTAATTGTTCAACAAATATTTGAAAATTCACAAATGAGGATGTAAGTTTAGACACAGATTGAATTCCTAAAGGTTTATAATTGTCTTATTTAAAATATATTGTTAGGCCGTTTGAGTCCCACTGGAAGGCACTCAGGATACAAATGGTAGGACCCTCATCTGGAGCAGCCTTGCTAAGGAACAACAAGGGGAGTTTCCCTGCCTGGAACAGCCCCACCTACCTGATGCCTCACATTCCAGTAGGTTCAGATTTTCAACCTTGAGCCTGGAACCAAAAAATAGAGCAACACAAGGACCAGGCAGAAACAGCATTTGGAAGAAGGTGATCATCAAAGAGTTGGTAGCTGATCTAACCCTTTGACTTGCAAGGAAAACCACCTGGAGAACTGCTTACCTTCCCCTCAGGAAATCTCAATTCAGAGATGCAGAAGAAGCTCTTCAAAACTGAAGAATCAAACTAGGAGAGGTTCACCTCAAACTCAAAACTCCCCTAAAAAAAATGCCACGGATAGGGGTTAGATGAAAACTTTGAAATTATTATCAATGATCTGATTACTAAAAGGAACATGAGCTAAAAGCATATGTAATGAAGGGACTAAGTGAGAAAACCCAAGAGATGAAAAACTCTATTATCAAAGAAATGGACATACTCAAAAAGGAAGTAACAGAGCTAAAATCTGCAGTCAATGACATGAGAGGATTCATGGAAGAATTTAATAATAGACTTACTTCTATAGACAACAGAACCTCAGCTCTTGAAGAAAGAAATTCTGACAATGAGGGCAGGCTGAGTAAGCTAGAGCACATGGATGACAAAAAAGAAAAAAAAAAACTCACAGAACATGAACTGAATTTTAAAAATGTCTGGGATGAAATGAGAAGAAACATTCTAAGAGTAATTGGAATATAGAAAGAAATTGAAACACAAATGAATGGGATAAGGAACATTCTCAAAAATTGCTAAAGAAAAATTTTTCCATATAAAAATAGAGTCAGATATGCTCATCCAGGAAACTTATAGGACACCCAATAGGCCTAATCAAATGAGAAACTCACCAAGACAAATCATATTTAAAACGTACAACAGGGAAATCAAGGAAAGAATATTGAAAGTGGCAAGGGAGAAATGCCAAATCACATTCAGAGGCAAACCAAGAAGAATCACATCTGACTTTTCAGTTCAGACTCTGGAAGCAAGAAGATCATGGAAGGAGATCTTTCAATGCCTGAATGAACACAGCATGCAGCCAAGAGTACTATACCCAGCAAAACTCAGCTTCAAATTTGAGGGGGAAATAAGAACTTTTCATGATAAGGACAAACTTGTAACATTTGTGAACAGAAAGCCAGCATTACAAAGAATTCTCAAAGATAAACTCCAGATAGAAGTACAAGCTAATATTTCTCAAAACCCACAATCAGAGGTAATTCAATAAAGGTACAGACTATCAACAGACAACTAAGACAGCACAGAATTTACTAATAAAACACAATGAATATGAACCACAACCACATTCTAACACTGAATTTGAGTGGTCTCAATGCACCAATCAAAAGACACAGACTTGCAAATTGGATCAAAAAACAAAACCCAACAATTTTCTGCTTACAGGAAACCCACCTTATAGCCAATGACACCCACAGATTAAGGGTGAAAGGATGGAAAAAAATCTACAAGTCATATGACCCAAGAAAGCAAGCTGGAGTTGCAATTCTTATATCTGACAAAGTGGACTTCAAACATATGTTAATCAGAAATGGTAAAAAAGGCCTCTACATGCTAATAAAGGGAACAATTCAATAGGGAGAAACAGTAAATATATACTCTCCAAACAACAAGGCTCCCAAATATGTGGAAAAATTACTCCAAGATATAAAACCACTTGTGAACCTCAACACAATAGTACTGGGAGAATTTGACACTCCTCTATCACCAATAGACAGATCATCAAAGCAAAGAAACAATAAAGAGATCTTCAGTCTAAACAACACCATAAATCAAACAGATTTAACAAACATCTACAGAATATTCCACCCAAAATTGGCAGAGAATACCTTCTCAGCAGCACATGGATCCTTCTCCAAAATAGATCATATTCTAGTTCACAAAGGAAATCTTAGCAAATATAAAAAGTAGATATTATTCCATGTATGGTATCAGACCATGATGCCATCATCCTAGCAATTAACAGCAAAAATCATCACAGAAAGCACACATATACATGGAGATTGAATAACACTCTATTAAATGAAGAATGGATCCAAGAAGACATGAGCACAGTAATTAAGAAATTCTTGGAATGAGAATGAAGACACAACATATAGAAACCTCTGGGACAGCATGAAAGCATTTTTTTTAAAGAGAGAAGAACAGTCAGAGAGAGAGACAGAGAGGAAGAGACTGAGAGAATCATCAATTTTTATTTAGTTTTTCACAAAGCTTTCATTGCTCTGACATTTAGTTGTGTACGTGGGTGCTGGGGTTTGAACCTGTGTACTTGTGCTTATATATTCCATAGTATATATGTACCAAAGCTTTTGTATCCACTCGTCAAGTGAGGGGGATAACCTAGTTATGCCTAGGTTCCATAACCTAGCTATAGTAAATTGAGCTGCTATAAACATTGATGAAGCCACATCGCTATAATATGCTGATTCTAAGTCTTTTGGGAAAATTCCCAGGAGTGGGATAGCTGGGTCATAAGGTGGTTCCATCCTTAATTTTTTGAGAATTCTCCATACAGCTTTCCATAGTGGCTGAACCAGTTTGCAGTCCAACCAGCAGTGTAGTAGTGTTCCTCTTTTCTCACAGCCCCTCCAGCATCTGTTGTTGTTTGTATTTTTCATTTTTGCCACTCTAACAGGAGTGAGGTGGTATCTCATTGAAGTTTTGATTTGCATTTCCCTTACAACTAATGATGTAGAGCATTTTCTCATATATTTGTGGGCTTTCTGGACTTCCCCTGAAAGCATTCTTAAGGGGTAAATTTATTGCACTGAGTGTCCACATTAAGAATCAGGAGAGATCCCTAGCAAATAAACTTATGCTCCTACTCAAATCTCTATAAAAGGAAAAACAGTCTAATCCCAAAGCCAGCAGAAGACAGGAAATAATTAAGATAAAAGCTGAAATCAATGAAATTGAGAACAAAGAATTGATGAAACAAAGAGCTGGTTCTTTGAAAAAATAAATAAAATTGACAGACCCCCTAGCTAATCTAACTAAAAGAAGGGGAGAATCCAAGCAAATCAACAAAATCACCAACAAAAAGGGGGTGATTACCACTGACCCCTTTGAAATCAAACATTATCAGAACATATTTTGAAAAGCTATACTTCTCTAAATCAGATAATCTGGATGACATGGACAAATTTCTAGACACATGCAACAACCCCAAATTGACACACGATGACATAGCTTCAGTTGTCTACACATGGCTGTCCAGTTTGTCCAACACCATCTGTTGAACAGGCTGTCTTTCTTCCACACTATGCTTTTTCCCCCTTTATAAAATATCAAATAGTTAAAGATATGGGGGTTTGTCTCAGGATCTTCTATTCTGTTCCACTGATCTTCAATTCTGTTTTGATACCAATACCATGCTGTTTTTGCTACTACGGCTCTGTAGTATAATTTCAGGTCAAGGATTGAGATACCCCATACTTCTTCCTTCTATAGAGTAATGTTATGGCTAGTCTGCATCTACTGTTATTCCATATGAACTTGAGAATTACTTTTTCTATATCTGTGAAGAATGCCATAGGTATCTTGATGGGGATTGCATTGAATCTGTGTAGAGCTTTGGGTAGAATGGCCATCTTTATTATATTGATTCTGCCTAACCATGAGCATGGAATGTTTTTCCATCTATTCAGGTCTTCCGTAATTTCTTTTTTTAGTGTTTGATAGTTTTTGTTGTAGAGGTCCTTAACATCCTTTGTAAGGTTAATGCCCAAGTATTTACTAGTGATTTACTGGAGTTGATCTTGTAGCCAGCTACTTTGCTGAAAACACCTATAAGCTCTAGGAGTTTTCTGGCTGATGTTAATGGGTCTTCTAGGTATAGAATCATGTCATCAGCGAATAGAGATAACTTAACTTCCTCTTTTCCTATACGAATACCTTTGATTTCCTTGTCTTGGCTGATAGCTCTAGCAAGGGTTTCAAGGACTATATTGAACCAGAGTGGAGAGAGCGGACAGCCTTGTCTAGTACCTGAATTCAGTGGAAATGCTTTCAGTTTTTCTCCATTGAGGATTTTGTTGGCTATGGGTCTGTCATAAATGGATCTGACATAGTAAAAGTATCTTCCCTTGATCCCTATCTTTTCCAAAGTTTTCAGCATAAAGTGGTGTTGAGTTTTATCAAATGCCTTCTCTGCATCAATTGAGATGATTGTATGATTTTTATTTTTAATTCTGTTTATGTGTGAATTACATTTATTGATTTGTGTGTGCTGAACCAGCTTTGTTTTCCTGGAATGAAGCCTACTTGATCATATTGTATTATCTTTTTAATGTGCTTTTGTATCCGATTAGCTAAAATTTT